>ML785885.1:219686-238004 GCA_009831015.1 Picea engelmannii
TCAATATTAATAAGGCCTTTCAATAAAATAGAATAAGGTGGATGTAAGAAGACCTAATAGAAGCTTCCGCTTCTAGAAGGATCTTCCTCTAGATGCTTCTCTTGATAGACATATTTAGTTTAAATAAGGGTCGAGGGTATGAAAACCCTAGCTTGGAGATTATTGTAACAAAGCGTTGCTCGACTGGAGGTTGCCCCCTCGAAGAGGCCCATGAAAATTGCTTTGTGAATCAAAGTGCTATATATGTTGTTATTCTTATATCATTTATGTGTTATTGTGGAGATTATGCTGGTTATATTACTATTATTCTGGCATTTCTAGCATTTTATTTATGTTCTGCATACTTTTTATATCTGGTATATTACAACATTATACGCATATACTTGGCTTGTTCTTATGTCTCGGGAAGGTACATCACTCTTTACAAGTACTCTTATCTCTTGGCAATCTTTGGCTACCACCAAGACTCTTTCTCAATCCCTTCCATACTTAGTATCTTGACCTATTAGGTGTTACACTTCCATTATACCACTTTCCATCTCATTTCCCCCTAGGATCACCTGGATTCCCCCCTTGTGGTGATTCTTTCATCTCTAAAGTGATGGGAATACCTACCTAAGGTGACAGTGGGTAGGTGTTCTCCAAGTCATCATCATTTTGTGTTTGGGTCAAGATTTTCCCAACCTACAACTTGTGTGATAACAGAGCCTACTGTGTGAATTTTGTTTGCTTAGGTGAATATACAAGTCCATGTCACCGGCCATGTTGATCCATGTCCCATGTCATGTCAGCATGCCATGTCATCAACCATAATTCATACCTTCCATGTTATCCTACCACGTAACTATATAGATACACGTTAGCCGCCACATCATCTTCTATATGGACAACCTTCCGGAAGTTTTATAAGGGAAAAATATCTTGATATATTGTCAATGTTTTAGATTTCTCGTTGATGTCGATGGATATGACAATGCACATCAATATTATAGAGAGAATGTACTTTGAATATTCCTTGTGGGTCCAGGGAAGATTGTCAAATAACATAGTTTTATAAATTATCAAAACACACATCCATTGTTGGCACACTTACTTTTACTAAGGGGGTGTGAATCAATATAAGACTATTTTTTTTTTCTTACAAGATTTATCAATGTGTTACTTTTAAAAACTATAACAATTAAAGATAAAAACACAATTCAGGGTACACAGATATTTAACATGGAAACCCAAATGGGAGAAAACCACTAAATAATTCTTTTTTATAATCATGCAAACACCAATCCCCTTAGCTGAGAACCAACTCGGCACTATGTGTAGGCATCAACCTACAGTTGTTATATTTTGAAGCACCAACCTATAGGTGACACCAATCCCCTTGGTTGAGCACCAACTCTGTAATATGTAGGAACCAACCTACTGGAGACACTAATCTCCTCAATCTATTAATAGTGTCAAATATTATCTTTCCCTCAAGCCTTCACTTGCATAAGACTCCTACTATATATTTGGTGTCACAACACATTCATTTAGTTTACAATCTGCTTGATTTCAGAAGTACCTTATACCTTGCACCTCCCAGCCACCCTTAGACAATTACATTATATTCCTTTCATTATTTGGAATCCTCAGATCTCATAATCTTAGTGCTTCTCTTCACACAATCCACACACACTTCCTCATACTTCACACACAAAACATATTCGAGAAATGATATTTATATATTCCATGCTTCCATAGATTTTTCCACATAAGAAATGTGTCCATGGGGTCGGCTCCAAATCTCCTCAAAACCAGGGCTATCAACAATCCATTATGTGTTCATGTTACAAACTTTGACGCTCAACAATCATCCAATCTAACCTTGATTTGATCTCAACTATCGATTTTTTTCTTATTCTTTGTCTAATACAATGCGCTAACGACCTCATTTCTTAGCTCCCCCTGGATCTAGTTCCTAATCAATTTTCATACATTGATCTATTCTTATCATATCGATACCATCGAGTCTTGGAGCACACAGCATATCACTCAATCCTTAGTAGTTGTCAGATATTCCTTCGAATTGAATTTCCATCGTTGATCTCATTCACTAGCTATAAAATTACACTACATGAGCCTCATCACTTTGTAACCATCCAATCATTTCTTTAGATTTTAATCTTGACCATTGGTTTGTTTATTGTCTATCAAACCACACCATGCAACCACAACGCACAGTCATCATCTGATAGTCTTCTCAACTAAATCTCAGTCATTGATCTCATTCACCGACCATCAACATTGATCGTCCAATCTAGACTTTGATTCAATATCAGCCATCGATCTATCAGCTTGATGGTTTACTTCATCATTTCTTCTATACATACTTATGCGGCCTCCAAAGTACACCTTTGCGTTCCGTCAACTCATTTTTCACCCATACTTAGACAATTTATCATAATTCACAGCGCTTCATGACATCTTCATATGTCTGGTTCATTCTTGGCTCTTGGTCAATTTTTGAGATCGCATCATAAGTCATGGGTCTACAAAGTTTTCCCAATTCACTTTTTTATGACCGCAATCTCGTTCGTCTAACCAATTCCTCATACTTAGACAATTTCTCACAATTCATCGCACTCTGTGATACATCTCCATCTGACCAATTCATTCTTGATACTTAGTCGATTTTCAAAATCCTACCACAAGTTCATGCTCATTTCATTATTTCTTCATATACTCATGATTCTCCATCGCTCCACGGCAATCCACATTTGTCTTGATACTTAGCTATTTTTTTGAAACCTATACATACACATGAATATGATTGTTCTGATCCATTGTGTTGATGTTGCTTGTGATGTCCCTTTCCAAGTGATCACTCCATATGGATGATGTAGTAACCTAGCTTACTCTCGTAGGCTATAGACAACAAAGAAAAGGAGGTCAAGGTGATTATTTGATGTCACTTGGTTAGAAAAGGTTATATTTCTAAAGTGACATTGAGTAATTAATTAAAAGGGTGTTTTAAGTGACTTGAGTTTATAAAGTCACTTTACTTTATTAAAAGGGTAAAAGGGTCTAAAAAGGGTCAACGAGGAAATAAAAAGAGAATGAGGGTGCCCTCTCTCATTATGCATTTTTTATTTTCTAAAAATGAAATTGAGAGAGCTATTGTGGATTTGGCTCTTGGGACGAAAAAACCCTAGAGGAGTTTTGGATTGGGTTCGGTGGTCAAACTATCCACCCTAGCTAATAGAAGAGGGAAGATCACTCATATATTTTCATTGTGCTTCATTGTGACCAAGTTTCTCATCATGGTGGTTGTGTTTTTCATTTGGTGGATGAGTTATTTGTTTGTGGTTGAGTTTATCCTTTAGCAGTTGAGTTTCTTTTCATTTGTGGTTGAGTTTGGTTTATAAAGACCGAGTTTCTTGTGTTGGGTTGAGTTGTGGATGAGGGGGTGATTTTCTTCATTGTTGGGTGAGTTTATGTTTGTTGGGGAGTGGATTTCTAGTGGTTGAGGGATGTTCTTGAGTTGTAGGGGTCGATTTTCCCTCATAGGGATGAGTACTCTCTGTTGGGGTCGATTTCCTTGGAAGAGGGTCAATTTTGGGACTATTTGAACAACATATTCCAAGTTGTCGTCACCTACAGGACTGTTCATCATTTCTAAGATGCATATACTCCTTTCTAGGCCATTTCCCTTCACCTAAAGACCTGTAATACTCAACAGAAAGGTGTTGTATAGACACTGTCACTTCCAGGAACATATATTTCAGTATTTGCATAGGCCACCTACATGAATACATACCATGTTCTTATTTATTTGTTGTTTTACTAATTTCTATTATTTTCCAGTGTACTTGGTTGTCCAAAATACTTAATGCAATAAAAATATTTGAGCCTCGACAGTGGTGTTTCATTGCAATTTATAGTAAATATTAGAAAGGTGTATAAATTGTTGTACGGAAGTTTGAATGCAAACTGTTTGACGAAATATTTACATTGTTAACTAAGTGAAAACATTAAAAATAAATAATAATAAAAAATAAAAAATAAAAATCAAGTAGGGATTTTGCAGTGGTATCAGAGCTTGTGATCCTCCTAGCCTGTGAGGGTAGAAAATATTGGCTATGGAAAACTATCAAAAAAATGCATGGAACAATGGAGCCCATTGTTCAAAGGGGTAGCGAACAAGGAATCAAATACAACAAGAGAAAGATGAGGAGTTTATAGATTGTTTGAGGGAATATATGGCGCTTAATGAGGCATTTCACACAGTCATGCCATTCAAGGATTTTTGCACCATCAAACATATTAAGTGGTATGAACCCCAAGTATCGGTGGACAAGAAGGTGAAGGTGACAAGGAAAAAGGTACTAGTTTATGAATATTATGATACTTCTAAAAATGAGGAAAATGTTAACTCTTCATATGTTTCTTCTCCTGCAAATGAGCACGTGGATGCTCATGGGGCATTAGAACCTGAGACCACAAAAAAGATTTGGGCAGACAAGGAAGAAGATAGCATTGATACATTTTTATTCCAACAGAGTGACAATGTGGTTTCGGATGAGGAGCCAATTGATGACACTGTGATTTGGGATGAAGAAGAACTAATTAATGGCACTATGATCGAGGATGAAGAATAAGCAAATGTTGTTGATGGTATGGGGGACACAAGTATATTTTATGTTAACTTAGAGACCATATTTGATAGGACTTGTGGAGAAAATATTTTCCTTGACGAAGTGGTGCTTGATCATGATGTTATCCCAATTTTTGGAGATTGCATGGTATCATCTAGTGAGCCAATATGTTTTTATGAGGTGTTATAGCAAGATTTGCCTCGCCCTATGCAAACTTGCACAGAAGGCCTTTTTCCATTTCCCTTTGCATACTTGAAGTCCCTTTTTGCAAATCCCAGAGATAAAAACATTATTCTTTCACATATGTGAGCCCTACCTATAGTACAGCATGTGTATATGCATGTTGCACCACTACAGCCCACGTACATTGAGATTTGTCCCCAAAATTAAAAAATAGTGTTGGGTTTCCATGTCACGTCACAAGATCCATGATCCTTGACCTTCCATATACTGGAAACGTTCTGACTTGACCCTTTAGTTCCACTTGAAGGCTACAAATGCGCCAAATATGAGCTATGGAAAAGGGGAGAAGAATTCAACTTTGAGAGGAAAGTTACTCTAGATAAATTATTCACTTCATATTGAGTCTGCATCCCTTTGTCCTTTTAAGACTGAACACATTGTTCAGCCCCCAATATCTTCCCTACTCGATTGAGAACCTCATTATCTCTCTTATATGAGCTTGTCTTTGGTGGAGTATTGAAGTGGTGGAGGCCCAGCTGGAAGGAACATAGTTTCTCGATTCTGAACTATGCCGGCACGGAAGTTTGTAAGTCATTCACTTTTATTGATTACATTTTAATAGAAATACTCTTTTCTCGTCCAACTAATATCTTGAAAATATTTGAATTGTTATTCCATGGGCGTATTTGTTATGAATGTTGATGGATTATGCTATTGAATGTGATAACATTATATATTATCACCATATGCTTGTGTTTCTTGATTGTTGATAACAAGTTGCAAGTTTATTCCTTTGGGTCAAGTGCTCAACAGTGGACTTCATCGAACGTTTAGACGAGGTAGGCCTTTTATCTTGTCTTGCTATCGTATTTGTTTATATAGCATACATGAGATTAGAGTTAATTTCTACATTCCTTTTCGTCTGTTGTGGTTATCGCTAGCCATAGAGAGATTTTCCTCATAACAAGAGGGTAGCGTTCATACAATGGACAACAAAAAAAAACAATGGTGGGACAACCCATGTTACCGTGATGAATATGAATAAAGGCCTTCGGCAGTGTAGGACTTGAAGGACCGATTATTGGTCTCAAAGGAGGAAATTGTACAAGTTTTGACAAGAGCATATGGTGCTTATAAGTTCATTGAAGAACTTATTTGGAAAACCCATATGGAGAAGAGACAAAAACTAGTTGCAGGTGGAGTCACTAGTACTCAATTGCACATAATCAAAGAAGCACTCGAGTAGATGAAATCATATTACTTGTAGTTGTTCATGGATAGGGACATCACTCTCAAGTTCATTGAAGACATGGAAAGGGAGGTTGAGGAGATTTGTTACCATTTGAGTTTGGAACGCTCTTAATCACTTATAGTAGAGACTCCATCATATTTGGAAATCGTGACACATGAGAGCATGAGTGGAACCCATGATTTGAGGGAGGAGCCTCTTGTGACGATTATGCATGAGGATCATTCATCGTTGTCGATGCTTGAGGAAAGGAATATGATAGGCATGGGCACGCTCTGGTATACAGGTTCAGGCGACACCAGTGGAGTGATGGATACAATAGCATCTACATGATACAGGATGGTACAAGATTATTTAGAGATATGCATCAATATGCAGGGTATTCATTGGAACATGGTAGTGTACAATGGAGTTTTGGGGTGTTTCCTATAGGGAGACCTCCCGATAGAGTCCTCAAGCATGCCATTGAGTTGAGGTTACCAAATATCGGTGAGTAGATGGGTTATCCTCAAGGAGCATCATATCCCTTGATGATCAATCTTCATATGTTATCATCATATGAGGGCCAAGGATCAGGATTGATCCAAAATGGATCTAGGAACCAAAATGGGCCCAGGAAGGCCTAAAAATCAAAGTTCTCATAATTGTTTCAAAACAGACGTGTGTAGGCCTCGTCGTTACGAACCCAATGCAACTTGAACAAGCTCAAACGGATATTGTATGTGAAAGATATCGCGTTCTGTTCGTTTTGCCAAACAGGCAAAATTTTAGTTGATTGTACAGTTCGTACAGTGTTGATGTGGAAGCTGACCATACAGTCTGTACAGCCATACAGGTGACGCGGAAGAGGAGTGGCATGTTGATTGGGTATATTTTGTTGACAGGTGGACAAATCCTTGTTTTACACATGGCATTTATTTGGGCTAATGGTATGGTGTCACGTGGCCCAGTCGTGGGTTGCCACGTGGCACCCCTCCATTGGTTGTTTTTTTGGAAAAAAATGATGGAATCCACAAGAGTTGAACCTGTGACCTCCGGTCTGGGTGGAACATTATCTGGCAAGGCTGGGAAACCATACCGCCCACAGTGGATCTTACTACCTAAGGTCTAAATCTAATATTTGAATGTGAATTGTGCTAAGTTTGGCGGAGAATAGGGTCGGGGCTAGGCCCTAGCCCCCGGTGTTTTCCATGTGATCGTTACCATGTAACAATTGCTTTTTATTTGTGGCATTCCCTCTGTTACCATATCATCCAGCCTCAGTGCATTGGCATGTGACTACACCATATAACCATTCGCTTTAAACTTTTGGTGCGGATATGTGGGGTTAGCACTCGGTTGGCTGGGCTAGCCCACCGACCAAGGTGCGTAATCGGGGGCTACGACCAGGAGCCAGTTGGAGTTTGGATGTGTGAAGCATAAGAGTTGGGCCATATGGCCAAGCCACAGGACCAGGGGTCGGCGATTAGGAGGCCAGTGCATAGCGCTTGGCCACATGGAGGGTGTGCATGTGACCAAGAGCCTGAGGATCAGGGGTTGCGCCCTATTTTGGCCAAAAGTGGGTTTTTCAACCATATAATAAGATTTATTTGATTTTTTCAGCCAGTTTTGAGAGATTTTGGCCATTTTTGGAGGATCTAGAGCTCTTTTTTAGGCTAGATCTTGGGGACAAGTTGGGAGTTTGTTGACAATTTTACCTATCCAAACAACCGCTGTGATTTTAGAATCATCACCCGAATATGATCCCAAGTCTTTTGGTCATGTTGTTGTTGCAGTTGTTTGCCTCCCTTTTCTCTCTTTGAACCATTTCAATCTCTTCTCGGAATGCAATTTCCAGCAATGGTCATCATCATGCCCTTCTTTCTTGCAATGCTTGCAAGAGAGCTTATCTTCCCTTCTTGTCACTGAATTTGCTTTCTTTCCATTCCCCTTCCTTTTTTCCTCTTTTCTTGAAGATGATTCCCCTGATACACCAAATTTTGTTTTCCCTACCTCAATGTATGTTGCTTGAACAGAAACCTCATCAATATTAGTAGGTCCAAACATAAATACAGTGTTACGAATGTGGGCAGGTAAACCTCCTATATACTTCATAAGAGTTTCTTGGGTATGTAATGGAATGTCTAACATTAATTCCATACTACGAAATTCATCTGTGTATTCTTGCATTGTTTGTCCCTTTCTTAGTTTAAGACCTTACCATTCAATTAAATCCTTCTCTTTATAACCCAAAGGATAAAATTGTTTTTTAAGTGTAGAAACAAAACTTTGCCATGATGGAAATACATTACCCACTTATTGCATTCCATTTTGCAACTTGCTTTGCCACCAGATGAGTGATGTGCCTGCAATTCGAAGCGATGCCAATTTGATTTGAGTTGCCTCATCCTTGATTTGTTGCACATTGCAATAAATCTCCATCTGTCTGACCCAGTTATAAAGCCTCTCTGCATTGACTTCACCATCATACATGGGTAATTCAAACTTCACATCAAGATTAAGTAAAGGCATATCATTTCTATGTTTATGGGAATGTTTTCTTGCGGTGGATTTGGAAGTTGAACTTGAAGAAGAAGAAGTTGATGGAGAAGAAGTTGATGGAGAAGAAGGAGGTGAAGGAGGAGTTTAGGAGGATCCTCTCCTTCTTCACTTTTGACCTTTGAATATTCACCTAGAATCGGTCTTTCTGGTCTAAGTAATCATCATATAGAACCTTTACCATCTACGACATGGCCATGAAATTCTTTTGAAACTCTATCTCGTAATGAGAAAGTCCCTCTTCCGATGCCATATTCTCACTTTGAGAAGTTCTCTTTCTCAATCCAATTTCAGGATTCTCTTCAACAAGCTTGCCTTCACTATGATTTATATTTTCCTTGGTAATCATGCAAACTCAAAAACCAATCATCAACCTGCTTTGATACCACTTGATCCAAAAAGGTCTTTTAAAGACTATGGTTGAGTTTTTAAAACATGAGTTCATTAACCAGTTAAGAAATTGATGAAAGAGGAAGAATTAAAGATGTAACATGGCAGCCATAATGAAATATATAGATCTGGAAATAAGCAAAAGAATCATCAAACCATAACAGCAAAATTTGTTAATGGAGTTCGGCAATATCCCCTACGTCTTCGGGCCTTTGTCTCAATGGGTGAGGCTTTCTTATTTATCTTCAAAGCTTCAAAAGTAAATCATAAAAGTGCCAAATGGATTACAAACTGATCTAGTTGTGTTCTTCTATATATTAATAACCCAACACAATTGACGGCACTGAAAACGGATGAACGAAGCTCCCGAAAATGGCTCGCAAATTTCTCTCCTAAATGGCTTCCTTGCATAAAAATGGATTTGGCTTTACAAATATCCAGCATCTCTTGTTATGAACCTCTCTCGGGTTTTCAAGAACCTTTGTTTTATATAGGCTTGAAGTTGGCAACAAACTCCCAACTTCCCCCCAATATCTGGCCTCAAAAAGAGCTCTAGATCCTCCAAAAATGGCCAAAATCTCTCAAAAATGGCTGGAAAAAATCAAATAAATATTATTATATGGTTGAAAAACCCACTTTTGGCCAAAATAGGGCGCAGCCCATGATCCTTGAGATCATGGTCACATGCACGCCCTCCATTTGGCCAAGCATTATGCATTGGCCCCTTAACCATCAGCCCCTGGTCCTGTGGCTTGGCCATATGGCCCAGCTCTTATGCTCCATGCACCCAAACTCCGACTAGCTCCTCGTCGTAGCCCCTGGTTACGTTCCTTGGTCGGTGAGCTAGCTCGATCGACCGAGCACTAACCCCACATATATGTGCCAACAGTTTAAAGTGAACGGTTATATGGTGTAGTCACATGCCAATGCACCGAGGTTGGATGCTATGGTAACGGAGGGCGCGCCACAAATACAAAGCAGTGGTTACATGGTAACGATCACATAGAAAATGGAGGGGGCTAGGGCCTAGCCTCGGCCCTATTCTCCACCAAAATTACCACAATTCACATTCAAATATTAGATTCAGACCTTAGGTAGTAAGATCCATCGTGGGCGGGTTGGTAGCCCGACCCTGCCAAATAGCGTTCCACCCAGACCAGAGGTCACTGGTTCGACTCCCGTGGAGTCCATCAAAATTTTTCAAGCAAACCAACCAATGGAGGGGTGCCACATGGCACCATACCATTATCCCAAATAAATTCCACGAGTCAAACTAGGATTTGTCCCCCTGTCAACAACATCTGCCCAATAAGAATGCCACTCCTCTGCCACATCACATGTACGGTAATACGGACTGTACAGTCAGTTAAAATTTTGTCTGTTTGGCAAAATGAACAGAGCGTGATATCTTTCGCATATGATGTCAGTTTGAGCCCGTTCAAGTTGTGTTGGGTTTGTAACGACGAGGCCTACACACACGTCTATTTTGAAGCGATTCTGAGCACTTTGATTTTTAGGCCTTCCTGGACCCATTTTGGTTCCTGGATCCATTTTGGATCAAGGATACTCACAAGTCTGCTTCCAGACTTCATTATGATTCCCTATTCATGCCCTTGGGGTTGACCAACGTACTAGTCACTTTACAGTCTTGCAAACAGCGATAGAGCCTATATTATTTTTATGTGGTGCCCTCATTATATACAGCAGGACATGGGAGGTTCACTTGAGTTAGTTGGATGAGACATGTGGGATTGTGGCCATGATAGAGTTCTTTCATTTGGACCATGTGATCAGTGCACCAAGTGCACAGGAGGAGATCCTGACTCTGTTTGATCAGTTCATAGATATTTCAATAGGCATTGGGAGTGGTGGACTTCCAATTTGGTGGTGGTATCCTGACATTCATTGGAGTGATAAACTGCTTAAGATGATGAGGATGATCGGTAGGGTCATGCCAGTGATTATTTTGTGTCATTATGGGGATGTTGTGAGAGGAGTTGTTGAGATTTGTGTTATATGACGAGGTATATTTTCCTTCACAATACCCAAGATTGAGTCTATCTACAGGTTGGAAGACATTGACTTCAATGATATGTTTTGGCAAGACATAATCCAAGATAGTGAGTTCAATCCTTTCAGGGATTTCAGCTTGGGGGTCCAGGAAAGGAGAGCACAGTCTGAGCATGGTGATCAAAGACTTATTATCATAGGGGTGAAATGTCAGCATGATGGTTCCTCACGGAGGTTATCTTGGGACCCTGGGATTACAATGTTTGAAATCTCTACAGTCGATACAGGTGAGATGGCCAATCCCCGCTTTCTGGAGTTTACTCCTAAGGTGCATAGGATTGGTTGCTTGGAGGAGTGGTCTTCTGAGGAGTTGACTGAGTTTATGCCACTCATGAGTGTTTGTCTTATCAGGGGAAATCAATCGGATTCTTGTGTTATCACCTTGTGTATTAGTGTTATGAGTTGAGGGTGCTTCAGATCATACAGGCTAGTTTGGGACCCTGGTGACTTTACCACTTATAGGAAGGTCTGAGAGAGGTTTGCATGGAGGGACTTTGTGAACAATGTGTTGGGAGATATGGGGGAGTGTACTAGTTGTCAGTAGAGCAGGTCGGGGCACACTCATCCATTTGGGTTGTTACAGTCTTTTCCCATTTCTAAGCGAGAGTGGGAGAGCGTGTTGATAGATTACATCACGGGTTTACCAAGGGTGCAAGGAGAAGATAATATGTGTGCAATGATTGACAAGTTATAAGATTTCATGCACTTCCTGGTGATTTATTTGGAGTAAGGGGCAGCACAGGTGACAGAGCTATCTCTTGGGGAGATGTTTAGAGTCCATGAGAAGTCCAAAGTCATTGCCAATGATTGGGAAAACATGTTTCATAGCGGGCTAGCAGGAGTTGCTCAGAATTGCAGGCATAGGTTTGACTCTCAGTCTTAGTTTTTATCCTCATACAAATGATCAAGCAGAGATGGTAAACCAACGGGATGAGAGGTATCTTCGTGACTGTGTGAGGTCATCGATAGATTGGTTACATTTAGGTGAGAATTTATATGACACCACTCATGATAGTTTGCAGACCACTCAGGATTAGCAGAGGACGTATGCAAACAGGCACAGGGTGGAGCACAGTTTCGATATTGGAGATGTGGTTTTATTAAGAGGGGGAATACATAGATCGTTTCCATTGAGGAGAGGTGGTGCTAAGAGGATGAGGTCGCACCTCTATGGTTCCTATAGGGTGACTCAGAGAGTTGGAGAGGTAGCTTAAGAGCTATAGTTTCCAGAGGCTAGCCATATTCGGAGTGTTTCCCATGTGTCATGCCTCAAGAAGGAGTGGAGACCACAGGTTACCACTTCAATTGATTTGTCACCACTATATGAGAGGGGAGAGATGATACCATCTCTCGAGTAGGTTTTGGATGTTCAAGGAAGGAAATTGAGGAGTAGAGTGATCAGGGAATACTATGTCAGGTGGAGGGATTGTTCAGTAGGGGATGCCATATGGAAGAGTGAGAAAATTTTGTAACATCCTGGTTTGCGGTTGCTTGAGGGTAAGTAATCCTGGGAAGGGAGGACTGTGATGTCCCTTCCCAAGTGATCACTTTAGATGGATGATGAAGTAGCATAGCTTACTCTCGTAGGCTATAGACAGCAAAGATAAGGGGGTCAAGGTGAATATTTGATGTCACTTGGTTAGAAAAGGTTATATTGTTAAAGTAAAATTGAGTAATTAATTAAAAGGGTGTCTTAAGTGACTTGAGTTTATAAAGTCAATTTACTTTATTAAAAGGGTAAAAGGGTCTGAAAATGGTCAACGAGGAAATAAAAGGAGAATGAGGGCACCCTCTCTCATTATGAATTTGTTATTTTCTAAGAACGAAATTGAGAGAGCTCTCATGGATTTGGATCTTGGGATGAAAAACCCTAGAGGAGTTTCGGATTGGGTTCGATGGTGAAACTATCCACCCTAGTTGATCGAAGAGGGAAGATCACTAATATATTTTCATTGGGACTGAGTTTCTCATCGTGGCGGCCAATTTTTTTATTTGGTGGATGATTTATTTGTTTGTGGTTGAGTTTCTCCTTTGGCAGTTGAGTTTCTTCTCTTTGTGGCTGATTTTGGTTTATGAAGACCAATTTTTTTTGTTGGGTCGAGTTGAGGCTAAGGGGGCGATTTTGTTCATTGTTGGGCGAGTTTATGTTTGTTGGAGCCAAGTTTCTTTGATGGAGGCCATATTTACTTGATGGGGGGTCGAGTTATTGTGGTTGAGGGTTGTTCTTAAGCTGTAGGGGTCAATTTTCCCTCATAGGGTCGAGTAGTATATGATGGGGTCAATTTCCTTGGAAGATGATCAATTTTGGGGATGTTTGAACAACATATTCCAAGTTGTTGTCACCTACAAGACTGTTCATCATTTTTTAGCTGCATATACTCCTTTCTGGGTCCTTTTCCATCACCTAAAGGCATGTAATACTCAACAGAAATTTGTTGTATAGACATTGTCACTTCAAGAAACATATATTTCAATATTTGCAGGGGCCACCTATAGGAATACATACCGGGTTCTTATTTATTTGTTGTTGTACTAATTGTTGTTATTTTCCAATGTACTTGGTTGTCCAAAATACTTAATGCACTAAACATATTTGAGCCTCAATAGTGGTGTTTCATTGCAATTTACAGTAAAGATTAGAAATGTTTATAAACTGTTGTAGGGAAGTTTGAATGCAAAATGTTTGACGAAATATTTACATTGTTAAACTAAGTGAAAACCAAAAAAAAATTAGATAAGGATTTTACATTATAGATGAGATGGATTCCGCATGGACTTCTTCTACATGTCTACAAGATGATGTGGCATCATTACGTGTCTTGACACATGGAATTGCACCTGGCATCTACAAAGCTTCACGTTATGGCACTGGTGTGGTATTGACATGGACTCCCTCTAATGTGGCACTCATCTTACTGAACATGTGGCACTGATGTGGTATATGAGCTCATCCAATGGGTATTGGACCCCAATTCTTTGATCTTAATCATTGATATCTAGAGATAGATGGTCAGGATTTATATAGTCCTAGGTCCATCGTTCTCCATGTAAAAAGTTAACTTCGCACGCAGGGTTCCGAGGCTTTCCCATTTTCATTCAAACTAATTCATAAAACCTTTTCATTATAAACCCTTTGAACATGATTTTCCAAATGAATGTGGGATATATTGATTGTCTCCATTCACTTCGATCTGAGCAAAAAGGACCTTCTTTTCAAGCTCAACATCGTTTATATCTGCAAAGGGATTATCTCTTCCTCATCATACCTCTATACAAATTTAGAAACTTGTCCTGCCTTTATTGGTCTGGTGTTTCCTCAATTTATTCTTAGGTTTTAGCAGTCTCCCCCTACCAGATCTCATTCCTCAATTTATTCGTTATCAAGGTCGTCTTGTTCCTCTTGCCTTCATTCACACAGAGCCCTATACCCAAAAACTTATTGACGCACAGGGACATACTCAATTTCCTTTGCCTAGTTTGATTTGTAGTATGGATGCTTCATGATCTCCTCTTTGGTTGTAGAAGTCTGGATACTTCTTATATTATCTCACCTTCGTTTACACAAGGTAGATACGCAGAAGTTCATTAACACAATGCATGGAGGCATTCATAGTCTCCCCCTATCATTAACAATCGTTAGTCTCCCCCTACCTGTGATATCAATGACATCCATGATTGTCACAGTCATGTCTACCTTTGACACTAATGACAACACAAATTTCAACAAACTCCCCCTTTGTCATTGATGGAAATACTTAGTATTTTGGTACTCTTATGATTTATGCATGTCTCTCTTTCTGCAAGCCTCCCCCTTTGACATCAATGGAAAAGCAATATTCTCCCCTTTGCTTGATACTCTTTATTATTTGTTTTGCAACCAGCTACCTTGTTTTCTTTCTGCAACTCCCCTTGAGTTGGTGATCTTATTGTAGTGCTTCAAGGATTGAATGACATATGTACCACCCCCAGTTTCTAACTGAGATACTCGTATACTTCTCTAGGAAGAGGTTTTGTAAATATATCAACAATATGTTCCTTTGTGACGATATATTCCAGCTTGACATTTTGTTTTGTGACTTGCTCTATTAAGAAATGGTATTTGATTGGGATATGGTTTTTTTTTAATGCATACCAGGATTCTTGGAGATATTTATTGCACTAGTATTGTCACATAGTATTGATATTGGTTTATTGTATTCTACCTAAATTTCCTTCAATGTTTGTTTCTTCCAGAGGACTTGTCTACAACATGCTTTTGTTGTAATGTATTCTACTTCTGTTATAGATAGTGAAATTTTGTGCTGCTTCTCACTGAACTAGGACACTAGATTGTTGCAAAGAAATAATGCTCCATCACTGGTGGTATTTCTATCATCCACGCTGCCTTCCTAATCTGCATCTGTGTAAGTTGTCAGAGTAAAGTCTTTTTCTGTGGGATACCATGAACCAAATTCCAACGTGCCTTTCAGATATCTAAATATTCTTTTCATTGATTGCACATGTGTTTCCTTTGGTGCAGTTCGAAACCCTCCAACTAACCCTATTGCTTGTGTTATATATGGTCTTGAAATTGTCACATATAGTAGGTTTCCTATCATAGATTAGCTTCCTTTAATTCATCCTCTTTGATTAGTTTACAACCAGTGACCATGGGTGCGTTGATAGGTTTGTAGTCTTCCATTTCAAACTTCTTCAGCATTTCCTTGATGTATTTGGTATGAGAAACAAATATTCCTTTGTTGGTTTGAGAAATCTGCAACCCTAGGAAGAAGAACAGTTCTCCAAGCATGGACATCTCAAATTATTTTTGCTTTTCTTCTACAAAATTTTTGTTCATTCTATCAACATTACTTCCAAAAATGATATCATCCACATAAACTACAATGATTAACATCTCTACATTGTCTATTTTGATGTAAAGATTTCCATATGTTGTTCCTCTTTTGAAACCTTGTTGTTTCAAGTACTTGTCAAGTCTTGAATACCATGCTCGCTTTAATCCATAAAGTGCTTTCTTCAATATGCAAACATAATCTTCATTTTCTGACAAGAAGAATCCTTCAGGTTGTTCAATGTACATTTCTTCTTCTAAATCTCCATTCAGGAACACTAACTTGACATCCATCTGATACACCTTAAAATTCTTAAAGCTTGCAAATGCCAAAAACATTTTAATGGCTTCTAGTCTTGCAACAAGAGAAAAGGTTTCTTCAAATTCAATGCCTTTTACTTGGGCATATCCTTTACAGACCAGTTTTGATTTATTTATTACTACTTTTCCATCTTCATTTAACTTGTTTCTAAATACCCACTTTGTATCAATCACATTTTTATCTTTGGATATTGGGACAAGTTTCCATGTCTTATTTTTGTCAATCTGGTTTAACTCTTCTTCCATAGCATTCACCCAATGTTGATCATTATTGGATTCTGCAAAGCATTTAAGCTCTATTTTGGATAGTAAAGAGAGATTTACATGTTCAGAACCACTTGTCAGTTTTCTCCTAGTTTGATTTTTAGCATTTTATCACCAAGAATTAAGTTTTCTGGATGATTTTTCTGCACAAACCTTGATGGTGTTTGTGTATATAGGCGTTCTTATTCTTCTTCGTCATCTTTGATGTAATCTATTTCTTCTACTTCCAGTTTTTTCTTGTGTGGTGTTTCTTCATATATTCTAACATTAATGCTTTCAACAGTCTTCTGCAGTCTTTTGTTGTAACATTTATAGGCTTTGCTTCTTGAAGAATGACCAAGAAAAAATCCTTCATCAACTCTTGAGTCAAACTTGCCTAGATCCTCATCATCTCGTTTGATGTAACATTTACTTTCGAATATTCTGAAGTTTTTAGCAGATGTTGGTCATCCTTTCCATAAATCATAGGGTGTCTTATCGTTGTTGACTCTGATTTTCCCTCTATTTAGAATGTAGACAATAGTGTAAATTTCTTCTCTCCAAAGATTGTTTGATAATTTTGCTTCATTCAACATTGTCATGGCAATCTCTTCTACATGTTTGTTTGTCTTTCAACTAGTCCCTTGTGTTGTGGAGTTCTTGCAATTGCATATTGTCTTTTTATTCCTTGAGTTTCACAAAATTATTCAAATTCATTGGATGTGAACTCACCTCCATTATCTGATCTTAAACATTTGATTTTCAAATCGGTCTCATTCTCAACTAAAGCTTTGAATGTTTTGAACTTTTCAAATTCCTTGGATTTATTTTTGAGAAAGGTAACTCAAGTCATTCTTGTATAATCATCAATAAACAACATAAAATAGCTTTTTCCTTGCAATATTTGTTTTCTTGTTAGTCCACGAAGATCTATATGCACAAGTTCCAATGGCTTAAATGTTGCATATTCCTTTGTCTTGAAGCTCACCCTTGATAGTTTTCCATGCTGACATTGTTTGCAAATAGTGTTTGAGAGTTTTGTGATCTTTGACGTATCTCTTACTTCTTGTTTTGTGTTAACTTTTACTAGGTTGTCAAAGTTCATATGGCCCATTATTTTATGCCATAGCCAAATTTCATTTGTCTACACCATAAAAAAAATCTTCATTAATTCCATCAAGGATATACACATTGTTTGGGGTTTTGATTGCCTTTGCAATCAACTTAGCTGAATTTGTCTTTCTAATCTTGCATTCTTGAGAATCAAAAGTAATATTGTGTCCTTGGTCACACTTATGGCTTACACTAATAAGATTGTGCTTCAAGTTTTTAACACATAGAAACTTTTCTATCTTGGCCCTTCCATTCTCAAGAAGGAGAGTGCCTTTTCCAACTATCCGTGAACTACCATTGTCTCCAAAGGTGACATTGCCTTCATTCTTCTTCAAGGTGATAAATTTTGTTTTGTCTCATGCCAAGTGACTAGAGAACTCATTGTTAATGTACCACTTATCCTTATTATTTTGTGCATGGAGTGCAGCTTGAATGAACAAGGATTTTTATTTATTTTTTCCCTTTGCTCCTGATTTCTTTCCATGATTGTTGGGGCTCCCTCTTTCTTATTTTATCTGAAATCACTTATGTAGAATTGTGTTATATGCCCAAAATTATTGCAGTTATAACATATGATGTCATAGTTCATCAAAGGGGAAAATGAGTTGTAATTTCTCTTTGAAAATACATGGGTATCTATGTTGTTGTTCCTCATGTAACTGCCTCTTATATTTGTTCTACAATATGTTTCTTTATGACCAAAACCATTGCAAGAATAACAATAGCCAAAGAAATAATTTTGGTAC
>ML785885.1:245926-263841 GCA_009831015.1 Picea engelmannii
TTTAGCAATTATCAAACTTGATATGTCTAAATTTGAATCTTATCAATTTAATCAGTCAAACCTAGAACCTACAGTCTTGTCCTCAAGAATAAGTGTGGTGTTTTTATTCTGAGTCTCCTTCACTCAAGATGATAAGTATTTTCTTCAACCTATCCTCTGTACTAAGAAAATATGCTATCTTGATAGAAATCTGAGTTAGGGAATAAACTATGTAATATCAACTTTAATCAATCTAATACTTTGACTATAATTTTGACCAATGGTTAGTATGATAACTTCAACAGATCAAAATGAAATATGGATATTCATAAGATTACAATAATTCCATAACAAGTAGAGGCATATCAAAGTAGTCAAACCTGGGGTGCATGGTTCCTCTTAATTTGATGGATCAGAGATCCCTCTGGATCTACAATTGTTGTTTAGACAAAAGATCATTTCTTTTGCAAATACCCTTTAAAATAATGATGTAATTTAAACATATGCAAGTACATACCTCTGACAGCATTGACAGGTAGTGGCACCATCCGGTGGCAGTAGAAAGCAATAAAGAACCTTTAAAACTTCAAAGGTGCTTCAACTTGTGACTTAAATTTAGATGGACATTTACTAGGGTAAGGCACACTAGGACAATAAAAATTAGTCCCAACACTTCATAAAAAAATTCACTGCAACTAGTATGAAGGAATTGGCACTGCAACTGCAACTGCAATTGGTACTTCAACTGCAACTACAACTTCAACTTAGGGTTTTATGAGGAAACCCTAATTTATCAAACTTCAAATTTTGGAATTCTGATCCAGGGACTAGATGCGCCCTCCTAGGGTGAGCTCCTAGATTTGGTTACTTACCACCATACAAATACATGTTGACCAATCCAAAAAAGGGGATTTTATCTTATACAAGACCCGACTTGATCAATCCATAAAAGGGGATTTGATCTATACAATAATGACTCAAATATAAGTATAATATTCTTCGAAGTTACAATAATTCAACACTTCTTCATCTGATTCGTTGTCTAATTTGCCACTTGTTTTTTATTCTTTTGTCTTTGTCTTTTTTTATGCCTTAAAGTTTGTTTCCTTCCTTGTTGGCTATTCTTGTTTATCCGTTTCTATCCCCATTTCATATGCAGCGATAATTCCATGTAATTCATCCATTGTCAAATTGGCTAGGTCCTTTAATTCTTCAATGGTAGATATCTTGGGAATAAATCTTGAGGGAAGTGTTCTAAGAACTTTTTTCACAATGATGGTTTCTTTAATATCTTCACCCAATCCTATGATAGTGTTGACAATCTCATCCACTCAAAGAAAATAGGCTGCAATACTCTCCTCTTCATTCATCTTGAGGGTCTCACTTTTTCCTCTATGGGTTTGTAACTTTTCCTTCTTGACTTTTTCATCCCATTCATATATATTATGTAACTTGTCCCACATCTCTTTCATTGAATGACAATGCATAAATTTGAGAAATGCAGATTCTGCCAAACCACACAGAATTGCATTCTTGGCCTTAGAATTATTATCATTGAGCTTCTTTCCATCTTTATATATAGGTGGAGTTGTTGGGGCTATGTAACTATTCTCAACTACACTCCAAATGTCAAACCCAAGTGTTGTCAAATAGGTTTGCATCCTTATGCCCCAAAAAACATAATTTGATCCATCAAATAATGTAGTTTTGTTTGTGGAAAATCCTTCATGTTTATCCATTTTGCTATAGGGGTTCACCTTCTAGTGGTTACACTGTTTTTGAAGGAAGGAACTCTGATACTGATTGTTACTTTAACAACTATAACAATTAAAGACAAAAACACAACCACACAATCCACAGAACACAAAGATTTAAATTGGAAACCAAAATGGGAGAAAACCACAAAATTATTATTTTATATAATCATGCAGAAACCAACCTATTGTTACAATGTTTGTAGGCACCAACCTTCAGGAGACACCAATCCCCTTAGTTGAGCAACAATTCAGCACTGCCTATAGGCACGAACATACAATTGTTATATATGCAGGCACCAACCTATAGTATATACCAATCCCCTTTGTTGAGCACCAACTCAGAAATATGTAGGAACCAACCTACTGGAGACACCAATATCCTCAATCTGTTAATAGTGACAAATCTTCTCTTTCCCTCAAGCCTTCACTTGCATAAGATTGTTGATCTGTCTTTGTTGTCACAACACATTCCTTCAGTTCACAATCTGCTTGACTTTAGAAGTTCCTTATACCTTGCACATCCCAACCACCTTAGACAATCACATTATATTCCTTTCATTCTTTGGCATCCTTGGACCTCAAAACCTCAGAGCTTCTCTTCACGCGATCCACGCACACTTCCTCATATTTCACACACATAACAAATTGGGGAAATGATATTTATATATTCCATGCTTCCATGAATTTTTCCACATAAGAAATATGTCCATGGGGTCGGATCCATATCTCCTCAAAACCACGGCTATCAACAATCCTTTCTATGTTCACGTTACAATTTTGTACGCTCAACAACCATCCAATCTAACCTTGATTTGATCTCGACCATCAATATTTTCTTATTCTATGATTAATATAACATGCAAATGACCTCATTGCTTAGCACCCATTGGATCTGGTTCTTGATTAATTCTTATCCATTGATCTCGTATTATCATATCGGGACCACCGAGTCTTGGAGAGCACAACCTATCACTCAATACTTAGTAGTCATCGAATATTCCTTCGAATTGAATGTCCATAATTGATCTCATTCACTAGCTATCAAAATACACTATATGAGCCTCATCACTTTGTAACCGTCCGATCATTTCTTTGGATTTAATATTGACCGTTGGTTTGTTTATTGTCCATCAAACCATAGCATGCAACCACAACACACAACCATTGTCTGATTGTCTTCTCAATTGAATATCAGTCATTGATCTCATTCACTGACCATCAACGTTGATCGTCTGATATGGACTCTGATTCAATATGAGTCATTGATATGTCAGCTTGATGGTTTGATTCATCATTTCTTGATGGTTTGCATTCCGCGGCATTCATTTTTCACCCATAGGGTCTACAACATTTGCTTGATTCACTTGTTTATGACCGCAATCTTGTCCATCCAAATGACGCCTCATACTTAGAAAATTTCTCACAATTCATTGTGCTCTGCAATCCATCTTCGTCCAACCGATTCATTCTTGATATTTTGTCGATTTTCAAAACCCTACCACGAGTTTGCGGATTCACAGGTTCGCACTCATTTCATTATTTCTTCACATACTCTCGATTCTCCATCACTCAGCGGAAATGCATGTTTGTCTTTATACTTAGTCAATTTTTCAAAATCTATACATACACTCGAATCCAATTGTTCTGATCCATTGTGTTGATGTTGCAGATGATATGGATTCTGCATGGAATTATTCTACATGTTTATTGGATGATGTGGCATCAGTACATGTCGACACGTGGCATATGCAGATCTGCCTATCATGGCACTGGTGTGGTACTGATGTGGACCTGCTCTAATGTGGTACTTGTCTTACTAAACACATGGTGCTAATGTGGCATCTGAGCTCGCCCATGGGGTACTTGGCTCCAATCCTTTGATCTTAACCATTGATCTCTATAGATAGACGATCGAGATTTATCTAGTCTCGGGTCCATTATTCTCCATGAAAAACGTTAACTTCATGCGCAAGGTTCCATGACTTTCCCATTTTCATTCAAACTAATTGATAACATATTTTGATTATAAACCCTTTGAACATGATTTTCCCAATGAATGTGGGGTATCGAGACCTTTGTTCCAAGCTCAACACTGCTCAGATCTGCAATAGGATTATCTTGTCCTCCTCATACCTCTATACAAAATTTAGAAACTCATCTTTCCATTGTTGGCCTTGTGCTTCCTCGATTTGTTCTTAGGTTTTAGCAGTCTCCCCCTGTCAGATCTTGTTCCTCAATTTCTTCTTTATCAGGGTCGTCTTGTTCCTCTTGCCTTCATTCACACAAAGAATTGTACCCATAAACTTATTTGATTTGCAGTATGGACGCTTCTTGATCTCTTCTTTGGTTGTAGTAGTCTCAATACTTCCTTTGTATCTCACCTTCATTTACACATGGTAGATATGCAAAAACACATTAACACAACATGTGGAGGTATTCATACTCTCCCTTTATCTTTAACAACAGTCATTCTCCCCTTGCCTGTGATAGCAATGACATCAATGACTGTCACGGTCATTTCTACCTTTGGCATCAATGAAAACACAATTTTCAACGTCCATCAACTACCAATAAGTGAAAAAAAGTGTGCCAAATAAAACGATTTTCAAAAGCACCGATAAGTTAGAAAGAGACATAAATATGTACCGCTAGTCATCAAAGCTGGTATGAAATCAAACACAATGTTCAATGGTACAATTTAAACCTTCAACTCTATAAGATCACATTGAAATGATTAAGATTGTATCCAGGATTTGGCCCTAGAATATTTAAACCTGAGAACTTTTTTTTAGTGATGTTAGTTGCGATCAAGTGTCTAAGAATTCACTTCAAAGAAGAGTTGTGTTTGAGGCAAATTGATTTATTGGGTTTTTTTCTACATATGGTTCTTCGCGTCATCGATTTTGGTAAGTTTTCTTTTGTTAAGACTCTTCTTCAAACAATTTTGCATCCAACACTTCATCATTGTGATTTCATTTTAAATTGAGATTAAAAGAAATTGATAATGGCCTAATGATTTATTTGACAAGAAAAAATGTCGCCAAGAAGAATTACTCCTTGACAGTCCCCAAAGACACCAAAAGGAAAGGGAATTTAGTTGAGCGAACCATCTACTCATGACCATTGGAATGATCATAGCCACTAAATAAATTAGGTTTAGTAATCAATATTCCTTTAAAGAAGGTTTTTGTTCAACCACCCTTATACAGAGATATCAGCCAACCATGGGAAACAAGGTTCTCCTTCCTAATTAAAATGAAATTTTCATTAAATTCAAGGATGAATATTACCCTACGTCAACATCGTATAGATACCTAGCCTTCACGGCAATAGATGACCAAGTTTTCTCAAATATCTGTCACTCTCGGTTACATATGGTTGCAGCAAGGGATCATGTCTTCCCATGCATCAAAACATTAGAATGGATTATTATCCACGTTGACAGTAAGAACTTCATAATTAATGATGAGAAAGGGTAGTGCATGGGCATGTTTCTCCCCATTGAAATTAGAAAGTATTACAAGTTACCTAAAGCAAATCTATTACTCAACAACGATTTTTTCGTATCATTTCACAAGCAGCATGGTGTGGGAAAATTAGTGGCTAGTTGGTGGAAAGAGCACAGGAAATTATTCAATAGGTATTTAGGATGGTACAATGTAATAGGTCTGAGGGAACCTTATATGTATCTTATGGTCTTGGTTTTTTAGCTATATGGTGAGAATAATTTATCACGATTTATTGGGGCTTGGATGCCACTAGCATACACATTAGCTACTACTAAGAAAAAAAAATATTGGGGTGCCATCATTGAAAAAAAACTCAACGACCAAATTTAGTAGGCTCAAAACCCTTTGTCGGGTGAAGTTCCCTCACTTTACATGGCCTCTTATTTGTTATATGTTATGTGTGCTAGGAATATCTTCTTTGAGAATAATTTGAGTTGGCATATGTCAGAACCACATGTTCGTGTATACTTTAACATGTTGTGGGAGAATAAATATAAGAATTCATACTTTATGATATGTGACCTATTCCTAGCTTGAATTGTTTTCTTCGTATTTCACCAAGAATGTCCTAGGTTATCAAAACAAGCAAGGAAAATCTTGTTGCATATTGGGAATTGGTATATTGAAGAGAAATACTCACACATTAGAATTTTATGAGAAAATGGCTCCCCTCAACTGTTACTTGCATATGTCCCTGACAAGCTTGTCTTAGGGGGAATTTTTTACCAAACCGTTCTTCAAGGGTTCAATGCTTCCTTGGTCAAAGACAAAAAGAGATTTTTTATCCCTTATGGCTTCCATCTTGAATATTACTTCGTTAGGAATACTCTACAAGCCAGGAAGGAGGGTTTAAGTCTTGTAGAATATGAATTTGAACTAGGTATGTACTAAAGGCATGACCCCAAAGGTTTAGTGCTTAAGAATGCTAAGAAATTTGTTTTTAATTAGCCTTATGCCCATGAAAAATGGGATAGGAGGTATTTACTAAAAATGTACAAAGTTGGGCTCAAGTTTTGGAAAGGAAAGCTACTCCCAAACTCATGATCTTCAAAACCATTTCTTTGGAAAAACAGATACAAGTTATGATGTAGAGTGTTGCAGTTGCAATGCAAAACGTGACAACTAAGAGAGAGGCAGAGGAAGCTATGAGAGCAGAAGAAATTCGACTAAAGACAAAGACCGAGTGTTAAGCCATAGAAAAAGAGAAGAATAGGACAACTTGAGAATATGGAATTCAACAAAAGACAAAGGAAGAGTTGCGTAGGAAAAAATTCAAGGAAGCTATGCAAAAGGAACTTGAACAAAGAAGTAGAAAAGCTTAAGCAGAGCAAAGAATAAAGGCTCTACAAGAGAAAAGGAGTAAAGAGAAGGAAGCAAAGGATAAGCAAGAATTAATAAGACAACACACATTGTGGGGAAAACAAAAAGAGGAAGATAAATCTAAAGAGATGGAGGAAGCCCAACAAGATACGGAAAAACCCATTTATCAATCAACATATGTTCATCCTACATAATTCCCTCTTTAGGGTATAATAGATTTAACAAAGGAGGAGGAGGAGGAGGTAGTAAAAAAAAAAGTTGTTATAGAAAATGAAGTTGATCCAAATGATGAAAAAATAGCTCAATCCAATCAAGGTATGGAGAAGATATCTCTAGATCCCAATATTGAAAAAGCAACTCGGGAACCTACTGGAGAAATACCCCATGGACCCATAAAGGGATCAGTTCCAAATTTCACTTGAACCAAAACCAATGAGAAACAAGAAGTGGATGGTGAAACTCTTGAATTGGAAAAGGGAGAAGAAGCTAGTATAACACTTGAGCCTGGGAATAAGAAGGGAGAAACTACACCCAAATTTGTTGGAAAAAAAAAACTCATGTTCAAACCACCGCAGAGGAGATTTTTGTTCCATCTACAATTTAGGTACATAGTAAGGACCGACAACAGGTAGGTCTCTTCGTAGAAAAAGAAGATAATTAATCAAGTAAGGAACATGTTGAAGACACAATACCATGACAATTAGATAAACAAACAAGAACACCAAATAAGCAAGTTGATCAACCAAACAAAGATCATAGAATAGACATGGAGGTTGAGGCAATTGAAAAAAAAATCATAAACTATGGATAAAGACACTAGTCACGGGACATTTCCACAATCCGGGGAGTTTAGCAAATATCTTGTCCTGGGGAGACCAACCGATTCCTGAGCCATTGGATGAGATCGTTGATGTGACATATGACAAGAAGAGATAATCACTCGTAAAGAGAATGCAAAGGAAAAGAAAGATGGCAGTAAACAATGTTGTGTTAATAATATGAGAGGAGACCTTATTTGATGAAAAAAAAGCTTGTGTCAATGAATTATTGGGAGTAGGGATGGTTACCTCACATGCCACCATAGACAAAGCCAAAGTGGAAAAAAGAGAAGATGATGCAATGAGGAGAGAGTTGGAATATCTTAGGCATCAAGTAGAATACTATAAGGACACTACTCAAGATGTGCCAATCCTAAAAGAATACTTTTTAGAAGAACACAACAAATACAAGCTAGTTAGAGATGCATTTGTGAAGAAGATTGCAAATTACCAGGGAGAAACCTTGTTATGCGGTGTGGCATATAAAGAAATGCATAAGTGGAGTGAAAGGGCATCTTGGACAGTGGAACAAATAGAATATATCAGGGAGATCCAAAAGGTCAGGGGGAGTGAGGATCATGATATTAGGATTATGATAGATGATAGTGTCACAAGAATGCATGGAGTTGTAGAATACTAGGTGCATTTAGTTATTCAACCCAAAAATAGAATGAAAGAAAAATGGACAGAGTGCCTCAAATCATGGGAAAATTTCAACAAGGCCATGACAAACCTTCAACTACCTAAGTTAGGGTCACGAGATGACTTTTCATATTTGGAGGAAGTGATGTCCTATTTCTGGGGAGATAATTGGAAATATGAAGAAAGCATCAAGGCAATCACTACCATGGAGTGTGGAAAAATAATAAAGTATATAGTTGTCAAAGTCAGAGAAACCTATGAGCAGTAAACCCAGAAGTTGAATTACCCACATCAAAATTCAATTAGCTAAACCCATGACAACCCACAACAATTACAAACATTAACAAGATATTACCCAAATCAAAGGTTGAAATTCTTCAACTAGGTAAATGCTTATGGTTATAGGTCTTTTTATTACTGGGATGCAAAGAAGTCATAAACCTACAAGTTGAATTACCCATATCAAAGGTTAATTAGCTAAACCCATAGCATTCTATAAAAATTACAAACATTACCAAGTTATTGAAGTGTTTTAGAGGTTGATTTTTCTCAACTTTCAACTATCAGAGATCATTTTTTTACCAACGTGCAAGAAAACCCATAAACTAATCCAGATTGGATCATTTTCATCTATCTTGATGCTTTCAAAGTGGAAAAACTTGAGGAATAAACTTGTAGGGTCATTTTAGTGGCACGTCCCAGTTTGGAAAATTGGGGTCTAGAACCTTCCAAAGCCATTTTGAGGCATCAAATGACATTTTTGGGGGTAAAAACTTTCCCATCATTGCTTGGACATTGTGACACTATTCTATACATTGAGACCTTTCCAACGGTGCAAAAATCACGTCAATCGAAGCTCATATGCAAACGTTATGTCTCTCGCAAGTTGACCTACCATGTTGACCACCATGGTAAGAGAGGATGCCACATCATCCCTCATTACTCACAGATATGGGGCTAGCCACATATTTAATTTCAACAAGATTCTAGAAGTTCCAAAGCCCTATCACAATTGAGGGTTGAGGAAGTCAAAAACCTACCCCTATATGGCTATTGTGTTATGTTAAATATCGGGCTGCTAGGAGGAGAAGGTTTTCCATTCTATGTTATTGTATTTTTTCCATAGCAAAGAAGAACAACTAGGAGTGGGAAATTAGAGAGAATAACAGAGGGGGTTAATGTTTTGTAGCAGACGAACAGGCCACAGGTCTCAGGTAACTCCATAGAGAGTGTCTTTTCCTTTGTACTTACATTATTTCCATACCAGATAAAAGAGAGCAGAGCAGTCTCACCTGCTAGCTAGGTTTTCTCTCGTAACGGTTTCCTAGAGAAAATATTTGTGTTATTTTGTGGATGGTGTGTGATTGTATTTTATTGTTCTCCATTTTCCACATTTTATCTATTTCATGCATAAGCAAATAATCAATAACTAAATATTTTGGAATCTAAATGAATTTAACCTTCATAGTGTAGATTTCAGTTTCATTTATCAGATTTGTTGTGATGAACTATTCCAGTGGAATATCCATGACAATTTACATATCATAAACCCACATGCAAAGCAAAGCAAACCCGCAGTGTGAAGTCCCAACATATTGGCAATTGTTTGTAAGAAAACTCATATCTAGCACGCAAGCAAACCCATAAACGTGTATGCAAAGAAAACCAAAGTATCATGTGGTTTTGAACGGGAATAATACTTCTATGTTGTTTTGAACGAGAATAATACTTATCTGCGGTTTTGAAGGAGATATTTTGTTTCTAACATTATATCTCTCTGGTTTTGAACAGGAATAATACTTCTCTACGGTTTTTACTTTTTTTACGAGAATAATCTCTGCAGTTACTCTCGGTGATGTGAACCATAATACTTCTCTATGGTTTTGAGCTCTCGGTATCTCGTTGAAGGGAACTTCTCTACGGTTTTCAGAATGCTCTCTGTAATTTTGAATAATTTTTAGTTCTTGCTTCCTCCACCTGTTGACCACTTGGGCATGTGTTCCTAAATTAGTTATGGATTCTTCAAGCAGATGAGCACCTAGACATGTGAAATCAGGTGAGTCACTTTTTACTTTGATTAAGTTTTAATTAAAATACATTAACGTGTGAAAATTAAAGAGATTTAAATATATTTTATTTTGTTATCTATTTTTTTAAGTTTACTAAGTAAAAGTTGATTTGAGAGATAATAATTAATATCATTATTATCAATTAAAAAAAAATCATTTTTAAAGTCAATCCAAAATAATAATTTTTACTTTTTTCTCTTCTTTTCAATATGAACATTCCACCACCTATTCCAATAACTCGGCCTATCAGAGGGAGGCCCCGCAAAATCACCCTAGAGATCCTTTACAATTATATGGAATCGTTAGAAAAAAGGAGAGAAGAGAGAGATAACAAAATCCAAATAGAGTTAGAATCATTAGAAAAAAGGAGTGAAGAAAGAGACATAAAACTCCAAATGGAGCTAGAGGCAATGCTTGATAATAAAAAAAATACTCTTCAAAGATACCATTCAAACTCAAATAGAGGATAGATTCTTAGGGTTCAAGAGTGCATTATAGACAATGAAGGATAAGATTCAACAAATGGAAAAACATAAACAATCAACCCAAGAAGGGGAGGGTGAATAAAAACACAACTTGAGAGATAGGATTAAAGAGCTAGAAGAAAAACCAACCAACAATTTGACCCTCAGTAATTTGGAAAACAAATTGGATATAAAACCCATCAAAGAGGAAATGAATAATATAATCGAACTGGATCATGAGCGTAATAAAAGATCCTTGAACATCATAATTTTTGGCATAAAAGAACAACAAGAGGAGGATACAGTAGCAATAGTAAAAGAAGAAATAAATAATAAATCACAAATTGATACAACTTACCTCATAGAAGCAAAGAGGATAGGAAAAATAAATGATCACAAAGATAGGTTGATTTGTGTCAAAGTAAGTTGTAATGACTATAAATATAGCATACTCAGTAAATATCCAAGCTTGAAAGGGTCAAAAATATTATAAATGAAGACCTCATTCCAAAAGACCAAGTTGAATTAAGGAAGGAAGTTCAAAAGGTAAAAGAAGCCAGGAAAGAAGGAAAATGGGAAGTAATTAGAAATCGAAAAGCTATTGTTAGGGATAGAGACCAGAAAGATAATAAT
This sequence comes from Picea engelmannii, assembly GCA_009831015.1. Lineage (NCBI taxonomy): Eukaryota > Viridiplantae > Streptophyta > Pinopsida > Pinales > Pinaceae > Picea > Picea engelmannii. The sequence goes on from ML785885.1 coordinate 257,118, forward strand.
AAATAGGAATTTGGGACACTTGGGATCCTTTTTTGGAACTATCGTGGCTTTCCATGGCGCAAAGGTCCTATGATAAGTTGGATCACGGGTGATATTGATATTATTGTCTAGTTGAAACTTGGGAGCATGAAGAGTCTAAGGTCCCTAACATAGAAGGATTTGTCTTGTGGTCGGCATGGAACAAAAAGTCCCACCGTAGAGGGATAGGAGGCATAACTTTTTATATTATAAAGAGTATTTCTCCTCACATTCAACTTCATAAGATCGACCCTCTCAATCAGTACATCTGGATAGAAATTTTAGACACCAATGCTAAGAAGATGTATATAACAATTTTCTATTTTGCACCTATTAATTCTACTTTTTATAAGAAAAACAATCTAGATAGCAATTGTTCCTATAATAATTTAGAACAAGATATTTATAGTTTAAAAAATGAAGGTAATATCCTCCTTCTAGGAGACTTTAATGCTAGGACTGCAACTAAACAAGTTACTCTTTTAAGCATTGATTCCAACCATAATCCTTTATGGCTAGATGAGGACCTTGTTTTATCAAATAGGTACAAAAGAAGCTCTGAAGACCTAATTGAGAATTTGTTTAGTACCGAGTTGTTCAAGCTCTGCAATGCTCAAGACCTAATAATTTGCAATAGAGTAATGAAGTGTCCAAACTCCAACCAGATGACTTGTATTCATGGGATAGGTAGTAGTTTTGTAGATTATGTGATATCTGATATCCCCATTTCCAACCAAATAACAATTTTTAACCTTTTAAATGACCATGAACCCGACTTTGACCATAAACCTTTAATCGTAACTCTCAACTTTGTCATGAACAGGAGCACCATTGAAGAGAATTTTGATAATAAAATACAATTGCACTTTGAAAAAAGTAAAGTTGAGATTTTCTTAAAGGATTTAAAGAGTGAATTACATCTCCTAACTTATAAGGACATCATTGAAGCACTCTATCATAATTTCAAAACTACCCTCTCCACTTCTATTGACAAGCTCTCTTTCAAGGTGTCATGTAAAAAGAATAATAGAATGACCAACCTTGGTATGATAAAGAATGTAAAATTGCTAGGAAATCCATTAGGGATGCTTCTAATGAGTCCTTAAAACTCGATAAGATCAGTACGTACAAATCCCTAATTAAAAGGATAAAAGGGTGTTATATCAATAAAATCCAAGAACATCTTTCACAACTATCTAAGTTGGATCCTAAGAAGTTCTGGAGCCAAATTCTAAACCGCAATACTAAAGAAAATAATATGATTACCTTAAGGGACTGGAATTTCTACCTTAAAAGTATATACGAGTTCCCTAATTCCATGGACACCATCCCTATTGTCCCTACAGAGGATGCAGTTTTTTCTTTAGATGACATAGAGTTCAGAGTTAAGCGGCTTGCAAATGGGAAAGCTAAGGACATTGAAGGATACCAAGCTGAAATTTTTAAAATCAGATGGCCTATCCTTATCCCTCACATACACAAGCTCTTCAATTTATCAGTCAAGAAGGTCTTCCCTAAACCCTGGACGCAAAGCCTCATTGTTCCTATTTTTAAAAATGGGGATAGAAACATTCCCTCTAATTATAGGACCATTATGATTAGCCTGATTTTAGCCAAGATTTATGGAATAATTTTGGAAAAGAAGATTAGCCTTTGGCTAGAAAGTCACAGTAAACGAGCTAAAGGCCAGGACGGGTTTAGGAGATATCATTCAACTGTAGACCATCTTGTTCCCTTTAGGATCATAGCAGAGGAGTTTCGCAATACTAAAACCTTTTTTTGTTGTTGTTTTGTTGACTTTAGCAAAGCTTTTGACATGGTTCTTAGGAAAAACCTTTGGAATAGGTTGGAAGATATAAAAGTGCCTCTCGAGTTGAGGTATGCTACAATAAGGATGTATGGGAATGTTATTGCTAAGTTTAAAAACATTGAGGGTTGGTCGAAAGAGATTAGCTGCAATATTGGAGTCAAACAAGGTTGTCCCTTGTCCCCTACCCTTTTTGGCATATGCATTGACAAGTTAGAAGATTATTTGAAAAATCAGGTTGTGTCGGCCCTAATCTCACTGGTATAGTCATCAATCTCCTTCTTTATTTTGATGATATCGTTCTTATGGCAAGGATTCCCCGTGATCTTGAAAACCAACTAAGAATCCTCAAGGATTTTTGCTCCAATATGGGTATGACTATTAGTATTGATAAGAGGGTCATGATTATTAAATCCAATAAAATCACTTATGATACCTTCGTATATGACAACAACAACTTGGAGGAAGTGACTTCATACAAATATCTTGGAATTTATATTCAGCACAAGCTCAACTGGAATTATAACATTGAGAAAAGGATTATTGGGGGATGGAAAGCATATTATGGGCTTGAAAACAATTGTAATTCAGTCGATCTTTGGATTTGGGATAAGAAGAAACTCGTCGTTGAGACTCTCGTTACACCTGTTATTATTTATGGATGTGAAGTATGGGGATGTAGTCTCTCTCATGAATCGTGGAGAAATATAGAGCAAATACAAAAGAATTTTATAACCTATAATACCAAAATTAAAGGAAATACACCCTACCCCATCCTCCTCTTAGAAACAATCCTCTCCCCCATTGAGAACATGGCTATGACTAGATACATAATGTATAAGAACAAGTTAAACAACATGGAAGACAAGAGTCTTCCTAAAATTGCTTCAAAATCGAGTCATAACCACCATCGACTCAAGCGAGGATGGCATAAAGATGCCTAGTCTTGGATAAAGTATTGGTGAATCATGGAAGACACCATTTTGCAGAATAAGGATACTATTAATAATATCATCAAATTAAAATTTAAGGATAAAATGTGGTGTGATAAAGAGTTAGAGGGGGAAAAAGTAAGGTATTATAAGGATTTAATCAACCCTAATCTAGAAGATCAAAATTATCTATCTGTTTTAACGAGTGTAAAGAAAAAAATAAGCATTGCTAAGATAAGAACAAACTCTCACAAGCTCCATAGTGAAACTAGGCATTGGTCAATTCCTAAAACGCCATGGGATGAAAGAGTGTGTCATCTTTGTGACACTAAGAAGGTTGAAGTTCAAAAAAAAATTCTCTTAGATTGTCCAGCCTATACCCAGATTAGATCTAATTTTCAAAATATGTGTCACACTACCAACCTTTCTAACCTATTAACTCAACAAAAGTATGGTGATCTTGGGAAGCTTCTCTTAATGATTTTCGAGCACAAAAATGAAATCCTAAAGAATCCCAAGTAATATCTTACCCTCTTAAGGTTCGATAGACCAATTCAGTCTTAGTGGACGTTAATCATCATCATCATCATAATAGGTCAAGTAGTTAAACCAACAACAAACAACGATCACCGAAAATTGGATTTCCTTGAAGAATTACATGTGTTGAAAAACACAGTGGAGATTCGTAGGATGGAAGGATCGAAATCCTACCACATAAGTACTTGGAAGTATTTTTCTTGCACCCAAATCCATACTTCACGGCTCCATGATGAAGCATACCATTGTTTACCTACCACAAACATTGTAGAAGTAAATTAGGGTTAAGTGAGTTCATGTGGCCAACACAAAAAGTATTCGACAAGCAAAAATTGAACCATTGTCTACCTACCTCTAAAAATGAATGAGTTGCAGAAGCGGAAAATCAGTCATAGAGGAAAAAAACTGGTTATAGAGGATTGTTCTTCTCTCCATCTATATATTGCTAGCTTGGATGGGAAGGAAAATGGGGTGACATATTGAACCCACCCTAGGACAATGTATGGATGTGATCCGGATTTTATGAGCATAATGAAATGAATACAGATTATTATTAAAAGATGCTTAATACAGAATAATAGAGATATAGTAAAATTGGTTTCTATTCAATAAGGAAATAAGATGAAACCGTAAAATGCAACGGAAAATAAACTTGTTGGAATGGTGGCGGCTTATCTTTGAGAAGAGATGTGACGTTTGCGCTCATTCGCAAGAATATCATTACAATGAGGCTCTGAAGGCATTTTGACAATAATCATGAATTCCAAAACCCTATACATCCAAAAATCTAACACTGGGAGATGAAGTGCCAAAAGTCATGTGGGCCCCGTTGGGGTAAATTAGTACATCAACTTCCCGGGGTCGTAATGTTTGCATACGATCTTTGTTTTATGAGCACGATAGTCCATTGGAAAGGTCTATCCAAGGACTACACATTTTGTTGTCAAACTCTAACTTTGTCTGCAATCTAACTATGGCGAGCCCTAAAAACGTTGTTTAGGGCCTCAAAACAACCCCGGAAGTCAAGGACCCAAAAACTAGGAAAAAACTCCCAAAGTGGAAAACTGCCAAAATGAACCAGTTGGAATAGGTGGGAGGCCACCGACATCCATCTGGATCAATCATCCCCCCTTAGAAAGAAATGGTCTCCATTGTGTTGAGTTCCCCCATTAGATGAGAAAAATTATGTTGAATTTGACCCCTGGTGAGCCACTTGCCTTGGTGCATCAGTTGCCCTGCTTTAACAACTCGATAAAGCTGGATCCTTTGTTGTTGAGTGGCCTTGAACTGTGTGTCCACAATAGTATCATTGGATGCATGTTTCATGTATTCAGGGTTGAGCTCTGTTGGTGTCAACTATTCTGTTATCTCTGAGGTGTCCAATAATGGTGGGAAATATGGTCGAAGGAGAGCCACGTTGAAGACTGGGTGCAGGCCAAGGAAAGGGGGAATGTTGAGCTCAAAAGAATTGTCACCCACAGCCTTGGTGATGGTGTAAGGTCCATAACGGAGTGGGAGAAGCTTCTTATGGGGCCTTGTATGGCGTTCTTTCTGCAAGTGCAACCAAACTCTGTCTCCTACCTGAAACTTATGTGGCACCTGATGTTGATCATGGCACTGCTTATACTTGGCATTGGATTTCAATAAAATATCCTGAACCTGTTGGAGGATGTGTTGGATCCGCTCAATGAACCAGGTGGCTTTGTTAGCTTCAGTTGGAGCAGGGGATGAGTCGGTCGAGGTGGTCGCAAGGGGTAGTGCAACATCCATGGGATCCAATGGTTGGAATCCCAACCCCACCTGAAAGGGGTTGTGGTCAATTGATCTATGTAGGGCTCGATTGTAGCTATTTTGAACATAGTGAATACTCTCATCTCATGTGCGGGGGAGCTTGGAATTGTACATGCGCAGGATATGCACGATCATCCAATTGACGACCTCAATTTGGCCATCTATCTGGGGGTGGAACGTAGTGGATTTGGTGAGCTTGGTGTCCAGCAGTGACCAAAGGCTCGACCAGAATGTGTTGAGGAAACGATTGTCCTGATCTGAGACAATGGTTTGTGGGATTCCAAAATGTGCCCATACTCGTTCAAAGAAGAGCTTGGCAATGACATTTGTTGTGATGCTCTTCTTACAGGCGGCTAGAATCGCAATCTTGGAAAAGCGATCAACAACCACAAAAACACAGTCATTTCCCCTCCTGGCGGATGGAAGGCCCGACATGTAGTCCATTGATATGGATTACCATGGCCTAACAGGAGTAGGCAGAGGGGTGTACAGGCACTATTTCTTAGTGGTCGGTTTGGCAATAGTGCAGGCAGTGCAGGACCTTATATACTTGCCCACATCTTGTCAAAGTTACAGCCAGTAGAAATGTTTTTTCAATACTTCCACTATCTTTTCAACGTTGAAGTGTCCTCTGTTACCCATGATTTTGTTCGTCATGATGATGTATTGATGATGGTGTAATCAGGCTCTTCATTAGAACTTTCTCCTGAGAAAAGTTACCTTCACCTCTTTCCAGAAATTACATTTTTTTAGGACTGTTCGCAGGCTGCTAGTATATTTGCCTGCGAGAATGCATGATTCTCGCAGGCTGCCTTAGGCCAGGGTGCGAGAAGTTCGCATTGTGTTGAATTTCTAGGGTGCGAACTCTTTCTAAAGAAGGGAAAAAGATGAATTCTCGATGCTTCTAGAAGGGGATCTTCTAGAAGGATGAGATGGAATTCAAATGGTTATCCTAGTACTGGATTCCCTGCTATTTTGGGATCATTCTTATCCAAGTAACTAATTCATTCTCTCCTATATATTGAGGGAATTCTCATGGAAAAGGTTAAGAAAGATTCATTAGAGAATTGGTGATAGAATTGTGTGAAGGACTGATGCTACAGCAGCTAGGAGACTCCAGCAAGTTCATCCAAAGGAGTTGATCTTCTTCATGCAAGTGAGCAAGTGTGTGTGTCAGAGCCAAGGGCCATCGAAAGGAAGTTTGCAACATCAAGGCTCAGGTTGTAATCTTCACTTTCCATTAATATGATATAGTAATATGTCCCTTTCCCATAAAGCTAATTCCACTTTATTGTATAACTCCTTGATCATATACATAGATTCACTGTTGAATAGATTGTGCTTTCTTCACTTCAGTTGGTTTGTATTGTTTTGGTCTTGACTGTACGAGAGCACTGGAGCGAAGCAGGAGCAACAAAGACCAAAGGAAGCGATCATAAGGTGTGTTCTTTGTTCTTGCCTACTATTTAATTCAATGGTTAGAATCTAGGGAAAGAGTCATGTTTTGTCTTGCTTTGTTCTAGATCCAGGTGGATCTAGGGAGATCGGTTCGTGTCAGCACTTACGGATTTATCCAATAACAAAATTGGCGACTCCACTGGGGAACAATCCCATTTTCTTTGTGGCTTTTGATATTTTT
>ML785885.1:300123-339157 GCA_009831015.1 Picea engelmannii
AAAAACTCCTAAAAATTTATCATCATTTAAAAAATGTAATTTCATGACTTTAAAATTGTAATTTAGGAAGTTTTAGGGATCTTCAAATTGAGTTTTTTAGGATAACAATTCTCAAAGAGGAATATGTATAGAGTATAATTAAAATTTTCATAATAAATACATATATATGGTGTTGCTTTGGGTGTATTTTTTTTTCTACTGAAAAAAAAACGTAATTTTATTCATCCGAAGAGAACCAAATTATATTATGTAGGTGCCTTAAGCACGACCCAATCTTGGGTAGAGAGTTCTCAAAGGGACACAAAAGTTGGTTGGTAAGCCGCAAAGAAAATATAAATACATAAACTAGAAACAAACCCCAAAAAGGCCAGAAAATCTGGGTCAACCCACATAAATAACCCCCAAAAAACAATCCCAACAAAACCCTGGTGGTTGGATGGACCAGGTCAGAGTGGTATGAAACCCTCACAATAGCAGAACCAGATAGAAACAACATCGATGAAAACCTCAACCAAAAAGAGAAGACTAGAAGTCGCAGGCCCTCTCAAAGGACCTCAAAGTGCCACTACACAAACACCGCACACCCAAGGATAGGACCTCAAACCAATAGGAGTCAGATTTAAGCATACATCAAACCCTGAACAAACCAAATAAACCAAAGAGAGGAACTGTAAACCATGAGTGGAACAAAGCAGGAGATCCAAGCACCAAACCCCAGATTTGTGCACTCACTAAGGATTTTCCGCCACAAGAATTCGACAGAACAAAAGAAGGACTGGAAAAACGGAGGACATGAGCACCGAAAGGCATCTCCACCCAAAAGAAAACCCGATCCGGGCAAGTAAAGCACGGTCTATGCATTACGAGCCACGCCCACCATCATAGAACTCGTCTCATCCAAAGAAGAGAGCATGATCTGCATAATCCATAGATCAAGAACTCCCCATAGAGAAAATAGACCCTGAGAAGGACATCGCAGCAAGGAAAAAACATCGAGAAGAAGGAGGCTTCAATAGTGAAGGAGAATGTCAGACTATCACCAAGAACAGAGACAAATCAGGCACCAGACGTGGGCTTCAGAAGAAGAAAACAAAAACTTTGGGTCTGCGGCCAGGGAAACCCTAGTCGCAGACCCATCCGATGTGAAGGTCGATAAAAGTGAAAATCATATCATTGCTTTGGGTGTACTATGTATAAGAAGACACGACATAATGTGTAGTTTCCTATCATACACCTTTGTGTAGTAGAGTCTAGCATAAAGTGTTTGTATATGTCGTAGAGCAAGTTCTACCATATTGTTAGCAATATTCAATGCACAACTCAATTCGATCTAATGTGGTGATGCACAAATCTATATTTATCCTTTCATATATGTATATATGAGTAAGATAATCTCACAGGGAAATCTAAGAGATGATCCCCACATTCGTGGATGGCATTCCTAGTAAACTCATTATCTTAAACTAGTGTGCATCATCAAGGGGGATTTGAATCAACCACCTAGTGATATGAAACTAGCCAAGTACTTAACAACATTAGTGACAACCAACTAATCTGACCTTCTGGGTTGAGTTAGATAGGCATTATTGTCATAGCTAAAATATAAATAAATGCAAAGAATTATAATCCAAAGGTTGAAAATGAGTTATGAATAAATGTTGTCAGATGCAATGTAAAGTTGCGCCCTTTGAACCCCATGGTATATGGATGTGACTTGTGAGATGTACATCGACACTAAGATGGCAAGTCAATGCATGACGAACCATATTGTTAGGTTTTTCATTGCACCACCTACATTTGGTTGTGTTTTCACTACAAAGAATATAACAACCCAACAATTACAAACATTACCAAGTTATTACCTAAATTAAAGGTCAAAATTATTCAACTATGTAGATGTTTATGGTCATAGGGATTTTGCTTACCAACTACAAGGAATTCATAAATCCACAGGTTGAATTACCCATATCAAAGGTCAATTAGCTAAACCCATAGCATCCTATAGAAATTACAAACATTACCAAGCTATTGGAGTGTTTTAGAGGTTGATTTTTTTCAACTTTCATCTATCAAAGGTCATTTTTTTTACCAACATGCAAGCAAACCCATAAACCCACGTGCAAAGCAAAGCAAATCCATAGTTCAAAGTCCCAACATATTGGTAATTGTTTGTAAGAAAACCCATATCTAACATGCAAGCAAACCCATAAACCCAAATGCAAAGAAAACCAAAGTAGAATGATTGAATTACCCATATCATAGGTCAAGTAGTTAAACCCACAACAATCACAAACAATTACCCCACAAAAAACAATGATCATTGGCAATTGGATTTCCTTGAAGAATTAGATGTATTGAAAAATACGGTAGAGAATTGTAGGATGGTAGGATCGAAATCCTACCACACAAGTACTCAGAAGTATTTTTCTTGCACCCAAATTCATACTTCATGGCTCCACGACGAAACATACCATTGTTTACCTACCACAAACACTACAGAAGCAAATTAGGGTTAAGTAAGCTCATTTAGCTGACAGAAAAATAATTCAACAAGCAAAAATTGAACTATTGTTTACCTACCTCTAAAAATGAATGAGTTGCAGAAGCCGAAAACCAATCATAGAGGTCAAAAACTAGTTGTAGAGGATTGTTTCTCTCTCCTTCTATGGTTGATAGCTTGGATGGAAAGGCAAATGGAGCAACATATTGAACCCACCCTAGGACAATGTAGGGATAAGGGTAATTGTTTTCACCAATAAGAGGGAACCCAAGACCATAAAACAAGATCACCGACTACTAGACCACAAGAACCTAGTTTGTGTATCCTATCACCATGAATAACAAGTCGACGCACCACTAATAGGGCAAGATCAACTAGTTTGGGGTGGAGAGACATGTCCACTTTCAGATGGTGTAAACATTACACAAGCAATGAAGAAGGATTGGGAAAAGCATAAGAAGAGATGGGTTCTTCAACTACAAGAGTTGCATTTCCAGCATTTTTTGAGGATCTAAATCCATTAAGGTTTTCCATGTATCGTTGTAATTACAAGCTCATTTAAAATTTTAAAAATAATGAATAAAATAAATATACTCGTTAATAAAGAGTTGATCGTGTAAAAAAAACAATATACTCCATAATAAAGCAATTAATGATATATAGGTTAAAATATATATCATCGTATCTAAAGATATTTTAAAATTAACAGTATATATCCCAATCTATACAACATTAATTACCCTGTTACATAGTACAGATTGATAATAGTCATTAAAAAAAAAAAAAAACACCTCAAACACTCTTTTTGTTTCTATTTATTTATAATTTTTTTAATAGGATAATAAGCCACTGAAGCCAACTATCACATCATATCATAAAGGGATACCACCTAGCTAAATGACAAAAGCACCCCAACTAGCTAAATGATGGAGCAAAGAAGACGAAGATAACAACCTTCAAAGAAATTGACATATAATTTCACGAAAAGACGTCTATGACAATATACTTTACTTTCATTTTATATTCTCGTGCAAATGAAAAGCCACGTAATATATCTCACCGATGCATGAGTTAATATTAATTTTTTCCCAAATAAAACCGTTGAGAAAATAATGGAAGTAGTCACACCACTTTACATTAATTACTAAAATTTAAAATAATTCAATAATTTAATTAAAAATAATTTTTTAATATACAATAAAGCTAAACATATTAATAAAATTTAAAATAATTTAATAATTATAATTAAAAGTATTTTTTTTAATGTACAATAAAGCTAAATGTTGGAGTATTCTCATTATAAAGCTAAACGTATTAATAAAATTTAAAATAATTAAAAGTATTTTTTTAATGTACAATAAAACTAAATGTTGGAGTATTCTCTTAAATGAGAGTAAATTTTTTTTTTTTAAATAAAAGAGAAAATGTGTATTATTAAATGAGAGTAATGTTAAAAAAAAAAATTAAATAAAAGAGAAAATGTGTATTACTTTAAGAATTTTTAAAAAGTACAATGATCCTTACTTGCCATCTCTTCCGCCATAGTAGGGATATCAGAACAGGTGGTTCGCCAAAACATTTGATAATCATAACACTTTTTTCACAATTTAATTTGTCAGATGTCATGTTACTAACGTTAGACGTGTCTGGTGTCATGTACCAGAGCTCATAGCCGCCATGGTTGCAACTATAGATCATAAAACTTAACAAAACTTAAAAGAGTCGAATCCTAAAATGTAAACTGAGAGAGAAGCTAGAAATTTGGCAAACACGAACGTCCATCGATGTTGTAGGTGAAGACAAACTTTTGTCCACAGGTCGAACAACGAGTTTTCTCTAGAGCATCTGACAAGGCAACGAACATGAGGTCCATGCGTCAGCTGAGAGTGCGTTGATTTTGAGTTTGCTCCTCCATGCTTCTCCGCATATCAAATATTAGTTGTAGGTGGTCGTCCGAAAAGCGATGAGGATTGGGCATAGTCTGCTCAATTTTCCCATCTGCTTCTACTTCCGCTTCAATTGTATCCATATCAAAATCTGCTTTTGCTTCCGCTTCCGCTTCCTCATCGAGCCCAGGGCTAGAGTTCTTGGCAATCCAATATGCCAGCCAACTGGGGGGGATTTCTTCCTCCACCGTGCAGTTTCCATGCTCCATAGGTCGGGCTTGGGGCATGGTGATGATATTAGGCTTGAGCGAGGCGTTCAAGGGTTGTTGCACATGAGGAATTTCTTCTTCCACCAGGCAACTTCCCATGCCATGCATATTTTAAGAAGGGGATGGTGGCAAGTTATGGGCATGAGGGGAGGGAGGGGGAGTCTCAGTCCAAGTCTGGCCTCTTCCAGGGGAGTCGGTTGGAGGGAGGGGTTGCAAAGGGTCAGGGTGGATGCACCTCGCAACGAAATTGTAATACAGTGGCCCCCTTTTGGGTTAATTGCCACACTCTCTGGGCATGATTGAAGGATAACAGTGAAGATGGGGCAACGAAGGCGAATTCCAAGCTAATGGAGTTACATAGGTGAAAAGGAGAATGAGAGAGGTGACCAACAGAGGGAGGGAGGCAACGAGAGGAGGTTCACCGCATGAATGCAAAGGAGGCCGAGAGAACCAGAGAGGCAACAGAACTTGGTGAATGACATAATACCTTGAATCTCTTACCTTCATATCGATCGATTGAATGTTGGTGGGGGACACCATGAAAGCCAAAGTGACATTAGCCCGAGGACGAGTACCTGCCATAGAGCTCCAGAGTTGGTTCGCATGCATATCCATTAAGTTTTCGGAGGTAGAGCAACGCACTATCATAAGTGTGATGGTAAGGCCAGTCATTCAAATGGTGCGGGGATGAGGGTGGTGGTTGGGGGTAATAACTCCCCAAACTGCATGCGCGCCACCTTTCTCACTATTTCCATATGTCACCCCATCCGGGGGTTAACGAGAGTAATTAAAAAACAAAGTGTGGTGTTATTATATTCATCCTTAATTACGATCATTCATTCTATTAGATGTATCGTGAGTTAAAAAACAATTGGGTTATATTATGAGTTAAAAATGTGGAGATCAATAATCATCCTACTATGCCACATTAAATGTTGCATAAGGTTATGTATACATTATCGGATTTTAAGCGATTTAAATCTGACAACATATACATGACCATATACAATATTTAATATTGCGTAGTAAGATGGTTATTGGTCACCTAAAATGTTTTTTTGTTTCACTTTTCCATTACAGTGCTCTTAATAAATATATAAAACCTAAATTATTATCAATAAACAATGCATTTTAATCATGAGCAATGACGTGGGTTAAAAATAAAATAAAAGCGTTTAAAAAATTATCATCATTTTAAAAATGTAATTTCATGACTTTGAAATTGTGATTTAGAAGGTTTTAGGGATCTTCAAATTGAGTTCTATTTTTAGGATAACAATTCTCGAAGAGGAAGATGCATAGAGTATAACTAAAATTTGCATAATAAATACATATATATGGTGTCACTTCGGGTGTACTGTGTGTAAGAAGACACGACATAATGTGTAGTTGCCTATCATACACCTCTGTGTAGTAGAGTCTATCATAAAGTGGTTGTATGTGTAGTAGAGAAAATTCTATCATACTATTAGCAATATTCAATGCACAACTCAATTTGATATAATGTGGTGATGCACAACAATATAATGAATTAGATAATCTCGCAGTGAAATCTAAGAGATGATCCCTGCATTCATGGATGACATTCCTAGTAAACTCATTAGCTTAAACTAGTGTGCATCATCAAGGGGGATTTGAATCGAGCACCTAGTGATACGAAACTAGAAAAGTACTTAACAACATTAGTGACAACCAATTAATCTAACCCTATGGGCTAGGTTTGATAACCATTATTGCCATAACTAAAATATAAACAATTTGCAAAGAATTACAATTCAAAGGTTGAAAATGAGTTATGGATCAATGTCATCAGTGCATTGTGAAGTTGCACCCTTTGAACCCCATGGTATATGGATGTGACTTGTGAGATGTACATCAATACCAAGATGGCAAGTCAATGCATGGCGGACCATACCATTAGGTTTTTCATGGCACCACTTACCTTTGATTTGCGACACATACAAAGACCATTATATGAAAAACACAACCATATATAACGAAATAGTGGATTGAACACAACTTCAAATTTAGAATTGACAATATTTATCTCCACCAATTAAAAAATATATATAATATTTGAAATAAAGAGCAATGAAAATTAATGAGTTTTTTTTCGATGGAATACACATCTCGAGAAACCCTCCAAGTACTTCCCCTCATTTCGATGATGGTACAGGACCGGTTGCATTTTTGACAACCTAACCTGGTGGGGACATTGAGTGAGGCCCAACAATATCTACAATGTATATGCTCATGGACTTGACCCCATGACCTCTTGCATGTAAACCACAACTCTCAATCACGCAAGTTAACCCACCGAGCTAACAAAAACTAATAAGTTACTTGACTATCTATGTTTGTTTTTAAGATCTATGGGAATTAGTAACTAGTAGGGATTATCTCGGCAAGACCCAGGTTCAAATCCAGTTAGCAACCACCATAAACCTTAAGTTGAGTGCAACAATGTGCAAGTTACACCTAATGAGAAACTTGAGCCTCAACCTAGAGGTGAGACATCTCAAATGGGGCACCTATCTATTTAGTCAAGACACAACAATCCAATGTCACGTTGAGGATTTAAATCCATATAAAAAAAGTATGAAATTTATCTCTCCACCATACAAATTATTACCCCTCAACTACTTCTTATCTTTATTGCATAAAACCCAATAAATCACATATCATTCGAAACTGATCTAAACCCATTATTTTGATTTTGAGTGAACACCGTACCCGCCATGATGTTGAATACCAACATTGCCCTCCATGATGTTGAATACCAGCCATGTGGAAGATTGGATACACGATTTTCTTGCTCATCAACCTATCCATTGTTTTGATTTGGATACCAAATTATTTTGCTCATCAACCTACCCCTTGTTTTGATTTGGAGTACAATGGAATAATTTTGAGTGGACACCATACATTACATGTGAACCGTAACTCTCCAAAATATCTGCCCGGTGACAGGGTTGGATGCACGAATTCCCTACGCATGTTAGGCCCAAGGACATGTAACCCTGCATATATGTGTACACCATTTAAAGCAACGAAAGCAACCTTACAATTAAAGTATTAACATTTTGTATTTAGTAGCACACTATTGTTGACATTCAATGAAAAAGGACAAAGATATTTGTGAACACATCTTGCTCTCCATAAATCACGGATACTCTAACCTTTCCACGCATCCTCTTCATTCGAAAAGAGGTACAAAACATGCAAAACTCTCTCTGTAGGCATTGTAGACTGCATCACTACTCGTACATTGAAATAAGTGACAAAAGATCTACAACATGCGTTGTGTACCTTCGTTGAGTTGTTTATGTCATTTATTGGGAGTTGTGAGAAGGTTTGTGGTGGGGTGGAAGTGTAAATTTTTTTATACATATTTATCTGTTTTTTTTTTTTTTGGAGAAAAAAGTTTTATATTTCAAAAGAGAGAATATACATGAGATCTATCGAAAGGACTCTTTCTGCCAGACACTATCAAGTATAACAGGAGCATAAAATTACAAACAATTTTCTGGTCACCTTGTTATCACCTTGCCTATCCTTGTTTTTATACATATTTACGTTTTTATACATATTTAAATATGTAGGAAAATTATTTTTAATATTAAATTTATCTACTATTTTATTATTTACAATCTAAATTCAAACATACAAACTCTGTCTCTAAACATTATAGATTTCATCATCACTCGTACCTTGAAATCAGTGACAAAAGATCTACAACATCTGTTCTGTACCCTCATTGACTTTTTTAATGAGGGTTGTGAGAAGGTTTGTGGTGGGAGTGTACATATTTAAATAAAAAATATTTTTAATATTAAATATGTTCACTATTTTATTAATTACGGTTTAAAATTCAAATTCCACTAGAAGTCAACAGATGTCTCGTTGTTCACACTATTACTAACATTGACATGACATATAGAATTGGACAAGATCTCAATCATTATTTATTAAAAAAAAAGTCAGTTAACTCAAGTTTCACTTAAAGTTGACAGGTTGCAAATTGCATAATGTTGATATGTAGAATTGGACTATATATAATTATCTTTGGTCATTCATTTTATGTGTTAAGGGGCACTTTTACAGTTTGGTATGAGGAAGATGTGTAATTCCTTGTGCACTTCACATGGCACTGACACGTATCTTAAATAAAACATTTCGATTTTTGTTTTACTCTTTGTCTTACATAAATAAAATATTTCAATCTTTGTCTCATGTAATGGTTAAAACATTTATGTTGTGTGTTTTGTAAAAACAAATTTTGAGAGATTAATTTCATATTGAAATCTCATGCTAAACCTACTATTTTGTAAATTAGTATAATCAACCTATATCTATCATAATTCTGGGTCTATCATGGGTCGAGAGGGATCAAATTCCTCGAGGTAAAAACCTTTCCTCGATTTTTTGTACTTTTTTAAGGTTTGTACCTCGAGAGATTTAATCCCTTTTGGCGCATTAATATAAGTTCATAATTAGATTACTTAATGTCGAATCATTACTTCTTCCAAAATCCGACATCTATCATATAAATAAAATGCTCAAAATGACTCAGTTCTCGTCATGAACATTTTGTTTGATGTTATATAACATTATCATTTTCTAGGTGTAAATGTAGAGAGTATTCTATAGATATAATATTGGATCAAAAGAGATTCATTCATTAGAATAGCTTTCATTGAGTCTCTACACCTTTATCCCATTCCTATTCTAGGTAAAGAAATCACATCCCTATAAATTGGATTTGACTCAAGATTATACATTCAAAATATCATAAGGTTCTTTGTACTTAAAAACTATCACTTGGTAGATTTTTATAGCTAAACTTAATTCAATCAACTCTATAGTGTCTATCAATTCCACCATAAAACAATTCAACAATGTCTACCAATTCCACTACACAATCCCTTCCCTTCTTAGAGAATGAGATCACACTTTAATCCCACCCAATAATATAATCTCCATAGCAATTAAAAATTTGAACAAATATTAGGTAGGAGAAATATTCTCTCCTACTCTCCTCACTTTCCATTTATATCTCAATCGAATATGTCTATAGATCATTATATGTTTTTCACATTTTCATTGTAATCTTATTATCTTCTTTCAATTGATTGGAAATAATGAAAGAAACGATACATATCAATTGACCCTTACCTTTCTTTCTCTTTTCTTTACAACTTGCCATTTATATCTCAATTGAATATGTCTATAGATTATTATATGTCTTTCACATTTTCATTGCAATCTTATTATCTTCTTTCAATTGATTGGAAATAATGAAAGAAACAATACATATCAATTGACCCTTACCTTTCTTTCTCTTTTCTTTACAACTTGTCATTTATATCTCAATCTGATATGTTTATATGTCTTTCACATTTTCATTGCAATCTTATTATCTTCTTTCAATTGATTGGAAATCATGAAAGAAATGATACACATCAATTGGCCCTTACCTTTCTTTCTTTTTTCTTTACAATGACGAAATCTACATTTAAACAATGGATAAACAATGTTCTATTGTAATTAAAATTAATTTGATTTGGGACATAATTATCAAGATTAAAAAAATATAATCTCACAAATTATGAAATGAAATGAGGAGTTAAATTTAAACAATGGAATAAACAATGTTCTATTATAATTAAAATTGATATTATTTGGGACATAATTATCAAGATTAAAAAAATATAATCTCACAAATTATGAAATGAAATGAGGAGTTAAATTGTATTGAAATTGTATAATTTAGAGGTTGTAGCTTTTATCTTTTCCAAAGTCAATGATAGTATGAAACCTCACAAAATTAGGATTTGTTCCAAATAAATAAATTGTCAAAATAAAAAAAAAAATCATTAAAATATAAATGATTCTTCAATCAACTAATAAATAATATATATATATCCATCATTTTAAAAATATATTAATTTAAAAATTAATGAATTAAAAATAATGGATCATTGAAGTAGCAAATTATAATTGCTATTTCATTATCATTAGTTTGAAGATTACTTATTAGTTGTAAAATTCAATTTTAAATAGAGAATCAAAGGGAATAGACTTTGAAGATTAATTATTAGTTGTAAAGTTTAACTTGTATATCGAGAATGAAAAGAATAATTATTAAATAGTTAATTTATTGAAAATTATTTATATAAATTTGATTTAAATTTAAAATTTAAGTTTATTTAAATTTGAATATTTTAATTGTGACATTTTAATTTTGTTTAATTTTTTTTAATAGATTTAAAATTAAATACTTAATAAATTCAAAATTAAATATTTACTAAATTTAAAATTGAAATAAATTTATAATAATCCATATTAATAAATAATTAACATAAAATAATTATGAAACAAAGAAAAAATTGAAAAAAATAAAATAAACAAAATAATACAAATATACAAAAATAACTCCTACAAAGTCATCTTTGATAAACATTTAAATCTACATAATAAATCAAATGCTATGTCACACTCAGCCATCTCTTTTATGAAATCTCTAAATTCCAATTTACAAAACTAATAAAGGAAATCTCTAATTCCAATCCAACAATTAATAAATAGCAAGTTTTTTTAATTATAGAAATTAATTCAATTTTATAAAAATAAAATAAATAAATATAAATATTAGTTTATATCAATTAAACTTTTCATTTAAAGTATCACGTAAATCATAATCTATAAATAAAGTGAAAAATTAATTAAATTTTGTCAAAAATAATTGAAATATAATATTTTAATATATTTATTTAATTATTTTGAAAAATAAATAATTAATATATTCAATAAATTAATAAAATGAATCTACCTACGCAAATTCCAAAATGAATCTACCGACCTACACAAATTCCAAAGACATAACTTTGTGTACCTAACTTTATATAATTTTATAAGAAAGTCTGGAAACCTAAGTAGAGTCACACTCACTCTTTTTCTCGCAAAAGAAATTAGAATATAAAGGTGAACTCTCAAAATATACCACTCAAATGGTGTCCCTAACTTCTTTGAACTCCTCTTTTAAAAATTAAAAATTATGATATTTTTTTGGTTCATTTAATTTTTATTCGAACTAAATAAACAGAATATCCATTCATTCTAACTAAATAAATAGAATATCCATTCGAAACGTTGATATCTCTCAAAATCTTTAACATAATTTAAATTTAGAAAATTCAGCATAACCATAAAGATTTGTTATCTTAAAAAAATATTTACGGTTAACATAATTTAATTTTAAAAAATCAATCGTAATAATGATTTGTTATCTTAACATCTATCACGATTGAACCCTAAAAGTAGTATCCCTAAACCCTTTGACCTCCTCCATTAAAAATTAAATAATAATGATGGTTTGTTTGCCCTTAGAATTTACCACTTAAATGGTGTCCCTAAACTTTTTGACCTCCTCCAATAAAAATTAAAAAATAATGATGGTTTGTTTCCCTTAGAATTTACCATTCAAATGGTGTCCCTAAACCCTTAGAACTCCTCCATTCCAGAATTAAAAAAGATATGATGATTTGTCACACAAACATTGGCTCTTGAGACTTTTGCAATCATTAAAGGTCTTGAAATAACAAAGCTCCAATATAAATACACGGCGCATCTCGATACCCGTCGCTCCCCCACAACCGTCGGTTTCTATTCTCCACTGTTTCTCCGTCCATTGCCGGGCACAGATTCCAGCCTAGCCTCCGCCTCTCTGATCAAGAAAGCAGCCATGGATGTCACTCGAGCTTTCACCAAAGATGTAAAGCGCGTCATAGTAAAGGTATTTTTTTTTTTTAATTCAGTCCTTTTCCATTAGATTTATGTTTTCATCCAAAATACGTTAGTTCTTGTTTCATTTTGCTGGCTGTCATTTAGAATACGAGGAAGCAATTTTGTCGAGTTATTTTTTAGAATTCATTTTTGCCCTTTTTTTATTCTTCTGCTGTCGAGCAACTATATGAAAGTTTTAATTAGTTTTTCTTGTAAAGATTTTACATACGATTAAATAGCATCGCCTGCAGTCTTAAAATTTGGCAGTATTTTGAGAATCTTTAATTATTCTCCTGCAGCTCAAAAATTAGCCGTAATTAGTTTTTCTTGTAAAGATTTTACATACGATTAAATAGCATCGCCTTCAGTCTTAAATTTTGGCAGTATCTTGAAAATCTTCAATAATTCTCGTGCAGCTCAAAAACCAGCCGTTAAATAAATTCTTACTAGTAGTATTCTGTCTATAATATCAAATTCTGTATATATAATACCAGATTTGGATCCTTCATATGCGGAGTAGTATTCTGTTTTTAATATTAAGTTCTGCATGTAGAATTCCAGGTTTCCATTTTGTGCTTACACAGTGAATGGCCGTAATATTAGGACTGGCCACCGACCACTGGACTAATGCTCCAGTCTCGTTAGCTGACAAGGACCTTTTATATGTCTATTCGAACCCTATATATGTGAGAGAGAGTTACTAAATATGTGAAATCATCCGTCCAAGACTTACTGTTTACAAACCTTATCAGATTCAAATCTAAAAAAGTCGATCAAATCAAATTCATATATATATATATATATATATATATAACATTTATCCAAAATAATCATATTTTTATTTGCTAAATATTTTTGTTTTATGTTAAAATAAGATCGCGCTTTTGTTTAAATATTTATTGTTAAACTATATAGTTTTGCTGTCGCGGTTTTGTTTTATGTATTTGTTATTGAATTAATAAAACTCGGGTAGAAATACAATGTACGGCGTTTGCGGACGCGTCACAAGCATATTTTTTTTTGTATATGGTAGGATTGTTTTAGGTTAAATGTTTTAAAAAATATAATTTATTTCGGGACATTTGATTGAAATTTGTGAAGAAATGTTAGATTTGTAAATTTGAATGATTATTTTTATATAATTCAAATATTTTAAAAGTTTAGGAATTTTATGTTGAATCGATTTTTACATTCAGAAATATATTTTGAATTGTTATAAATTTATATTATCAAATTCTAACTAGAAAATCATTGAATAAAACGAAAATCATGTCTAAATCATGCTTATAAGGAGCATGAAAGGGAAGGCACGGAATTCCATTGAATGCGCTCTACTTCTAGGAACAGTGTGAAGTACACAGGTAGTACAGATAGTCTCCCTAGCTGAGGTTAGACCCTTAAGAAGGTGTGGTGGGTAGTTATTGGATCCGGTTAGATCCTTTAGAAGGTAGGGGTAGGTGTTTGAGGGGAAGAAAGAAAGGCGGGAAGGCAGCAGGCTTTACGGGTAGGAAGCGGGACGGATAGTTTGTGAGCAACCAATACACGTTTATTGCGGTCTTTTCGTGGTTAATGGCCCCACGTTCTCTATAACACATTGCGGTAAATAATCAATAGTTGAATAAGAAAAGCGGGGAAAAGCTGGCTTCAACAATAGAATAGAATAGTGGGGCGGGCCCCCTATTTTTTTTTAAGATGTGGTGAAAGCGATCCACGATTTTGTAGGTGTTTGGCCAAAAAATTCCGCTAAATACTGCTGTCGATTGCCAGCTAGCGGTCTGTTACATTTAGCTATCTTAATATAGCTGTCACGAGAAACCGTCTTAATGTATATTAATATAGCTACCCTGCATCTTTTTAGATCCGTTTCGCAGCGGCTTGAATTTCTAATTGAGGTTAAATTGAAATAGTTTGCGGCGTGCCATACACATAAGGAGACGACCATTAGCAGGGATCTCCGGTGGTTGTGTGTCAAATGCTAAGTTATGGGAACGGGCCCTAGCCTGTTGTTTCCTCGCGAGGAATGTTTCCCGATAGAAAAAGCCATGGCTTTGAGTTCCATAAGATGCTTGGAAGCATTTTGAAAGGCGTCCCTAACGGGTGTAAAAATTATAAACATAAAAATATTATTATATTATTATTTTTTTAATGAAAGAGAAATATTAAAATGATTATCAAATCATAAAATACATCATTATTTAAATTACATAATGGTGGAAGTGAATCACGTTCAACAACCTAAAACGTTCTTTAATAACTGAATCCCAAATGAGTTGATAGTCTTTAACCCTCTAATAATAAACGATAAAAAAAAACATCTCAAATAAAATATTATAATTTTATATAAAATAATAATTTAAAATATATATATAATACTTATATATATAAATATATTAATATAATATTTATATAATAATTTAAAATTAATTTATATTCATTAATAATAATTATGATAAATTATATATATAATTATTTGTAATTTAAATTGATTAAAAATATTAGTAAAACAATTTAAATAAAAATATTATATATAAAATAATAAATTTTTACGATGATAATAATTAATCAATAAAATCTTCATTACTTTTAAGTTTTTAAATTTTATTTTATTTAATAAATAATAAAATAACGAAAAATAGAAAAATAGAAAATCCAACTTCAATCTTGGATTCCACTAGCTGGGACCTATCACGCTAAACTTATTTTTTATCCAACACATTTAAGGGAGTCAGCATGGCTGAAAATTATAATCAATTTTGCCCAATATATTATGTAAACTTACATTAGCCCCTCATACTCATTAAAACAATAATATTTCATACTTAAAATGGTACAATATTTATTCACACTAATTAATATTGACAAAGGAGAATGATCTATTCATTAAGCCGAAAGGTGTACACCTATTGACAATAAGCACAATTAATCACCTTTTAATCTAAAATTCTAATCTGATCGCTAACAATTGAAGATGTTGGCATATTCTTAGTCATCCTCCCAAATCTATGAATGTGATTTCCTCTTCATAACTTCCTTGTATTTTTTAATGCATCCGTTAACCTGTTTACCTTTTAACATTTACCTAATCACCTTTCAAAATTCATCAACCACAATTTTGAATAATTATGCTAATTATATTAATAATATATATATATATATATATATATATATATATATATATATATATTCACAATCATACGGCTGCCTACTAAACTTAATGACAAACTCTTACTTACTCTAGCGCCAAATATAATCTATATTTAGTATATATTTTTTAAATATTAAAAAAATCCTAAAGTTTGTTAGTGATGTGAAACTTGAGAATATACCACACACATGACTCGTTTTTCATTACAACACGCCACACCATGAGTTAAATGCTATTTCATTTTACACTTTTCATTATATACTTCGAAAGCATATCAGAGTTAGTTGCTTGGGAAAGTTTTCAATATATTTTTATTAAAATTTAATAAAACAAATATATATGATTTTAATTGATTCAACGTGTTAAGTGCTTGAAAATATATATATATATATATATATATATATATATATATTTATTTATTAAATTTTTAATATAACAAAAAAAAATATGATTATAATTAACTTAACGTGTTCTAGGTTTTTAAAAAATATATATCATAAAAAGATCTCCCAAAATCTTATAGGACTGGGTAGAATCATAAAAGAAACCATGTTCTCATAAGAAAAATGATGGAAACTATAATTTCATCAAAATTGTGTAAACAAGGAATAGATAAATTATGAAATTAATATATATATATGAATGAGGTAATATAAATTAGTGGATGAAAGAAAAGGAATACGCCCTTCTCTAATTTCTATTACGCCGAAGGAGTTTTTAGAAAGTGCACGGTTCCCCTCGGCCCTACTGATGCCAATTGCGATCTGTCCATCCGTGACAACCTCATTTTTCCCTTTCGCGCGTCCTCTATGCGACGTTGGTTTTTGTCGTATGTGTCGTCCAGCTCGTCCACCTGTCCTCTGAGCCCGTACACCCTCTGGTCAGGCTGCCGTACCTGCAAATACGACAGCACTGAATGCCTGCGCAATCATCCTGTGTCTTTTGTCCGTCTACGTCTTCTGACTGCTACGAGCAGCATCTGGAGAAATCCTGCGGGCTGTGGGGATCATTTGGTCTTTCCAGGCTTATGTACGTACAATACTCGTAGACTACAAAATCCTTACTCACTTATCACTTGCAGAAATATCAATACTTACGAAATCACTAGCGGAGACAGCGTCGGATTTGATCTTGGGGTTTTGACGGTCAGGACACCGTTCCCAATTTAGCAGATGTGCCGTTGGCATTCACACTTTCCGGCAGCCGGAATTGTCTCATGAATCTCCTGCTTGACCGTTCCAGCCAGTGCCACTGGTCCGTCTCCTGGACGTCCTCCTTGTTTCTTTCTCCACACTTTTTCGCAGATTTCTGAAGCCCGCCGGCTTTGACTGTTAATACATTGACACGCCAGTGAATCTTGCACATATTAGATTCGGGATTAAGATGGGTTTGTGCTGGTACAGATTACGATGGATATATGTTGGGAGAGTGATTAATGACGATTGAGAATTGATATTGTTAATAAAGTGTAATTTTAATTTTTGAAAGTTTTTTGGTATTTTTTTGTTTGATTTTGCTTGAAATTTGGTGAGGAATGGTTGGATTTGTAAATTTGAGTGGTTAAGTTTGTATATTTCAAATACTTTAGGGTATTTTTTAACAGAATTCATTTATGCATTCAAAAACGTAATTTAAACAATAGAAAATAAAAATTTTGTCTAGATTTACATTGCCAAATTCCAACCAGAACGTTTAACCAACACAACCAACACCTTAAACATAGATTCTAGATTCGGGATGAAGATGGGTTTGTGCTACGGAGATTATTATAAGATGTATGTCTGTTCGTGGTAGAGTGATTAATTGACGATGGATAATTGATGTTGCCGATTTTGATCAGATGGGCATTCGACAGGTTGGAAAAAGTACTGAGCAAGCAGGAGGAGGGGCCACAGTTTTTATGGGCAAAGATCAAATGAATGATCTTCTTGTCCTGGTTATGGGCATAAAAAAAGCAACAAGGCTCTGAGGAGCCGGATAAACCATTCAATCTGCTCAATAAGATGCCCGACTTCTCCAGCGACAATGGGCAGTGCATTGTAGCCGATTGCGGGCCATACCCTCCCTTAGGAAGACAAGACCTGGCGATTGGATTTACAAGACATGAACTCGCGAGTTGATTACGAGATGAATGACCATGTTAAACACTTTGTTTTTTACGAACGGTCTGTTAATGTACTTGGAAATCTTGAATAAATCTGTTTTAGCTGGATCTGAACCGTCTCTTATTGTACCTGGAAATCTTGAATAAATCTGTTTTAGCTGGATCCGAATCTTTTTTTTTTTTGTAAGTAAGAGATTTTATAAAAAAAACCAGACCAGAGGTATAAAAATTTGAAAACAACCGCATTGTAATCACTGAACTGCCCCAATAGAGGGGAAACCACTTCAGCGAACCGGGTAAGTCTAGCATTTTACAGTCTGATAGACGTATAAAACAGAACTAAGCTGACTAAGCTACAGCTAAGAAAAGAAACTATTAAAGAGAATAGAACCCCTGTGGGGGTCAGACACTTGGCGAGTAACCTGCCAGGTGGCTGGATAGGCCGCATACCAAGGTTCCTTTCAATGGGTGTCCTTTTGCCTTCCAAATGTATGTCAGCGTCCATGTTGCTCTCGTCCCTGTTGGCAGCTTGCAGGGTGTCTCCAGGCGGACTATACACATGCTGGCCTGTAGCTGTTGTAGCCTCCGTGTTCTCATGCTTGACCTGCTCCACAACAACCCCTGTTGAGCGTTGCGTCTGATCATTCCTGTCGTCACCCTCTGCATGGGGTTCCTCTGCTGAAGCCGCGCCTTCTGGAGTGGAGGGGAAAGCATCCTGAAAGGTGGATAGAATCTGAAGGAGGGTCAAGATCTTTCCATCCATAAGCTGCAATCGAAATTGGAGGTCCTCCATTCCCTGACGGAGTTCGAAGACCAGACCATAGAGAATGGTTAAACTTTCTTTCAACTGTGAATTAGGGATGAAGTCGATAGACGCGTACGCATTGTTTCGGGCACTTCGAAGAAGAGGTGGCGCCCCCATGGGTGGCTGTGAGGAGCAAGCTACCGGTGCAAGAGAAGGTTCGTTGGTTCTGGAATTCGGTGGGACGGCAGGAAATCGCGAAAGAGAGCTCGACGAGCTATCAGTGATTACTAGGCAATCGAACCGGGAGGCAGGCGGGGTGGAGGAGGCAAGAGGTTCCAGCTCGGGCTGCAGAGGCAGTGAGGAGAACGTGGAGGGCGAACCAGGGGGAGAAACAGAGGTTCGGGGCCGAGGAGGATGCCATGGAGAGCCTCTTCGTGGCCTTCCTCTTTGACGTGGCATAATGTGCTCCGTTTGAAAGCAGATAAGACCTAAGTGCTCCAGGCAAATGCAAAGACCCTGGAGAGGGCCGAGGGCTGCGAACACCATGAAAGTCCAGGTTAATCCAAGCCAGAGCAGCGGAGGGATGTGGGGGTCGGTCTACGAGCGAGGATGAAAAACACTTGCAGACGAAAAAGCCATAGTGAAGTTGGTAATGAGGGTCGGGCACACCAGAGTTAATGGAACTGCAGAGACGTGAAGTCGAATTAATGCAGGGTCGAGGCGACGGTAATTGGCACGAGCCCAGCGCATGGCTCCCTGCCTTGCTAGCCTGACCGCTCTCCCGCTTCGCGCCATTTGTCTTGCACTAACACCCCATTCGGGGGTAGCTGGATCCGAATCTTATTGTATTACGAAATCTTGAATAAATCTGTGGAGTAGGCTAATTCGGGAGCAATCTTCTTTTCTTGGTCAGAATTCGGTGATTTAACAACTTGAATTTTTGGTCAATCTAAAATTTTGGTCGATTTTTTAAACATCTGGGTTGGTTTAAAATGGTACAAAACCCTTTGGAATAAAGTTTTTGAAAAACATGAAACTTTGATCTTGCAAAACTCAAGCTACCCCTAAAAATCTATCTGAATTCTAACCAATTTTTTATGTGAAAAACGAGTCTGTTTGCTCCCAAGTTAACCTACTCCAATCTGTTTTAGCTGGATCTGAACACAGCCCAGGGACCTGTACACTTCCCCTCCCCCGACCGCAACCTGATTGTAGATTAGATCTTACTGTCACTTAATTGTAGATGTGAATTGTAGATGTGGGTTATAAAAGACACAACTCTCAACGGTTGAATTTGTGACTCAACCCTTCGATCGGATTTAAAATGTCGTTAAAAATCGCCTTAAACTCCTCCACGCCGCAAATCCTTTCATCGAGAGTTGCTTTTAGTCTCTTCTTACAAAGAGACATTAACATGCTCGGGAAAATCAAGCCTTGAGAACCTACAGATTTCGGCGGGGCAGGGTCCAGCATTTTGGGATTCGTTACTGCTTGAAGATCTGGATAGTGGAGTCTCTAAATTTAAAGGATTTTCCTCCCTTAGATTTGTGATGTAGGATTTTGGCGTTTTCTTCGAGCAGGCCAAAGACTGGAGGGGGCTTTTCTAAATAAGAATCTATTTATGGTCGCTGGAGATTTTGCCATGAAAGCTTGATTAACGTTACACGTATATTCTCAGTTTGAAGTGGATGAGATCGGTGAGGCTTCCTCAGTTTGAAGTGTATGAGATTGGTAAAGCTTCCGAGGGCTTTCATCGATGGAAATTGATGCGTCCTTTGATGGATTTTAGTGAAATTGTTGCGGGCAATAGAGTCTACGAAGCTATTTGAAAATGCTGAAATAGGAAAAGGCTTATAATTAAGGTTATTTAAGGTTATTGGTTTAATTTTTATTCAATTTTAAAATTCCAATATATCACAAGACTGCATCTTATACCTTATGCATAGATAAAATTTAACTATTTAAAACAAGATAATGTACGAGGTAGATTTGTGGATTTTAAATCATTAACTTGTTTCCTCATTAATCATTCTTTCGATCATTACTAAGACTACAACAAATATATATCTTTACTTGTATCAAATATTTGATTTTTTTTATTTAATCAAATTTAAATTTAGTTTTATTTTATTTTTTAAAATTTATATTATTACTTAAATCATAACCATTATTTTGTAAAATCATAATCATATTTTTAAATAGTGTAAATTTGTTTTTATATATTAAAAATATATATAATATTTATAAAAAAAAAAATATCATATTATAAAATTAATTAATTAATTAATATATATATATATATATATATTAATTACAAATTACATTGTCCTTCTCCAGTTATTCAATGTTTTTTTAATGATACCTTTAAATCTTTTTAAATTTTATGAAAAAATGTCACATCCACTACAAATTACATTACATTCTCTTTCTCCACTTACTTATGAAAATACTAATAGTGTACTTCAAATTCTTTTTTAATGTGATCCACTACTTTTTGATAAGTGTGAGTTTACATTTTTCTTCTTCCCCTACTCATAATAATATAACCATATTATATTTCAATGTGTTTATATGTTTTATTTTGCATAAAATTATTATAGGTTCATTGTTGTTATGATTGAAGTAAGTGTTACACCAATTCCTTAGATCCATATAAAAACTAGTCTATACTTTACATTCTACATTCATAAAAGATCAAATGCATTGTTTTGTGCTTGCCTATGAAATGAAAGAGCATCTCAATAGTCAATCCACACACTCATTAACATTTTCTCTCCAATATACAACTACAACTATGTATATGGATAATTACTAAACATCCTTTAAGCACTCACTCATTATATAAAGAAAAATGTAAAGTGCCTTGAAAATTCTCCAAAGCATTATAGTGTTAAAATCTTAGATTACACATTAATTGTTTTAAGGTGCTTACAATATATATACAAAACTAGGCACAACATTGCATACGTAATGCTTTTAAATGCACTTTGATAACAAATCTCTTGAAGTACTTTCAATTTACTTAACTTGAGATGCTGGGCCTTCAAGACTTCGGGATCGACCACACATGGAATTTGCCAGAAGTATCAAAAGAAAAATTGGACACTGCACCAAAGTTCATTGAATACAATTCAAGAGGTGGGAAAATAATACAAGAAAGAAATCTCATATGTCCTTCCACAATACATTATCTCAAAATCAACAACTTGCATTCAACGTAGTCCTACAACATTCACAAGCAAGAGGAACAAAAAAGGCATTGAAGACGATCATCCAAGGAATTGTAGGCACAGGTAAATCCTACCTTGTAAGCAACATCAAATAAGCATTATCTTCTCAATCAATATCTAACTATAGCTTAATGCTACTCCTTCACCCTACTGGAGTTGCGACGTGTAACGTACATGCAAGGGCTAGCATTCCTACAAAGGACATGAAGCCTTTACATGGCCAACCCTAGCAGTGTTTCAAGAAGTGATGAAACATATTAAGGACATTCTAACTAATGAGATGAGCTTTATAAGAGATAAAAAAAAAGTGTCCAGATTAAGAGTCATTTGTGCGAGTGCTTTCCAGGAAAAGAACCATTGCTCATTCAATGATTAGTCAATAATTCTTGTAAAAAAACAGGGCCAATTTCCATTGGTGATGGACCAACCTATATATGCAAAAGAAACTCTAGGAAGGCATTTATGGACAACCTTTAACATTGCCTTTAACACTCTAATTTATTTGGAAATAATCTTCTAACAAAAGGGCACTGGTGGCACCCATGTTTGTTTCCACTAGATGTTGACAAACATTTGCAATGCTATGCAATATTTCCAAGTAAGGTTAGGACCTGAGGGTATTTAGACACTCAACCAAAGCCTCATACCACCCAATAGTAATTTAAGGGTCTCTTTCAAGTATTGAATAGCCTTGTATGCTTTCAATGACTAGAGAACCAACCAAGGAAATAAGCAAGTAAGCCATCCAAGGCCAAGGAAATAAGTGAGGCATGTGTTGTTGCAATGATTCGATAAATACCTTGGCCCTCCATTGGACCAAGCCCAACCAAAGCATGTAACAATTCTACCCATAAAATGGAATAATAAGAAACAAATCCCCCTAAAGATGGCTTAACCATTGCATATACATAAACTCCAAGGGTTGACATTAACAAGGTTTACCATTGACATTGGTACCACCAAACGTCAAGGATTGACCTCAACGACAATGTCACACATCACAACTATAGAAGGAATGTGAATTGCACCATCCTTCTCCTTTGAATACTATGCAAAAATTAAATATTTTGCTTATGTCTCACTCCCAAAAGAGGAAGATGCATGTCTACATTCTTTGTTGCTAGCAAGTTAAAATTTGCAACCTCAATCCCTATGACCCCCTATCATTCTCTAATGCAAATGCGGGAGGGCACAATCTTAGTGATGTCAATCGAAGTTGTCTTTTGATTTATTACAATTTGGTAACAAAGTATGCTTTGATATATGTATAACAAATAACTCTAAATGATATCTTAAATTAGAAATTCTACAAGTGCTAAATCTTTTATTTATATTATATACTTGGAAAAATGTCTTATGCCATTCATTTTTTAACATTTTCTTTATTTTATTGACTATTCTCTAAGGTTTCCACCATTGTAACTACTCCTCCACATACAATTATATTGTTCATTAATTATTCTATCAAACATAAGTACATTTGATGTATATGGCCAACCCGCATGCAAATAAATACACACAAAAGCAAAGCAAGGGACACCGAGATTATGCTCAAGAAACCTCCAAAGGGGAAACTATATTTATTCTATCATTCTTGTGTGTTACATTCTAATGTACAAATGGTCTCTTATATAATGATAGGTAACCATAACAACTATTTCATAATTAGATGTTTCGTTCAAATCAAATGCGTAACTATCTCCACAATATCTCCATGAATCTCTCAACATATCTCCATCCCTAACTTCTCTCATTTCTCCTTGTCTATAATTCATACGTAGACTTCTAGAATTAGTCTACATCATTACAAATTATAATTTATTCATTATTTATGATCACAAGTAGGAATTATTTCATCATACTCCTCAAATTTTTGTGACCCAATCATTTGTCTTTTTCTCTTGTCCTTTGAACTAGTCTCATCTTCATCTTCATTCATATTTGTCTTCACTGTTCTCTGTATTCTATGATCTTTGGCCTTCTTCATTCTTTGTCATCAGTCTTCGTTATCTTGTATCTGTAAACATAAATAGTGTTTGTTGAAGTCCATATAAAAAGATTACCATCTACCGAAGTACATGGGTTGCCAACAATTGTATCTGTCAGTTCTCTAGGAATATTTTCTTGCACATGGTTCATCACATGTTTACATACATGTACCTTTTACTCCCCTACATCATCATTAGCCATCATCTTGGGTTTTATTTGGCTTACTTGTAAGCATACTCTTAATGCACCTACATTAGACTACCAAGGAACAAAAGACTTATTCATGGGCTCTTATCCATGAATTCATCAATGCTACTAACATGGTTGGTAGATTTCTCCTCTGGTCCACTCTTCCTCCGACTCTATCTTCCATCTTGCAAACTTCTATTTCAAAGTTTTATCCATGCAAGTTCCTTTTTCATAACTTGCAATTTCACTTTCATGCTCAACTACATAAGCCCCTTTTTCTTGACTTGCAATTTCTTTGGTTGTCTCAGATCTTTTGCCAGTCGTGGACTATCTCAAATCTTCTACCAATTGTGGACTACCTCAAAAAAATGATTCTACTCACGACCGAGCTTTTCCTTCTGACTAACTACTTCTTCATTTCCTCCAAGAGGTTCTCTCTTAGGACACGTGGATTTTACCACAAACCATTCATTACATCAGTGATTTTAGTTGACCACAAGCCATACATTACAAAGTGGTTTTTAGAGTACCATGGACATAACAAATTATGGAGAGTACATGCCTCATCAAGCTTACATCAAGTACATATAATTACATTTCAACTTAGGCTAATCTAGCCTTTATACAAACATAACACCAAGACCATTATCATTAAAAACATTATTCAAAGACCGATAAATTACTTAGGGATGTCTCTTTCATGGATTTATTGCATCTATATCAACACACAGTACTATTTATTCTTTACCTTGCTTTGCTTCCTTTTTTGTGCCTCGGTTTTTGTGTCTTTCTTTTGTTGCACCAAACTCTCTTCCTTTTCCATTGTTTCATTTTTTCTTCTTTCACATTTCCCTTTTTCTGTGCTCTGATACCAAATGATGCATATGGCCAACCCGTATGCAAATAAATACACACGTAAGAAAAGCAAGGGACACGAGGATTATGTTCAAGAAACCCTCGAAGGGGAAATTATATTTATTCTACAATTCTCATGTATTACATTCTAATATACAAATGGTCCCTTATATAATGATAACCATAACAATTATTCCATAATTAGATGTTTTGTTCAAACCAAATGCGTAACTATCTCCATAACTCTCTCCACAATATCTCCATGAATCTCTCAACAAATCTTCATCCCTAACTTCTCTCATTTCTCCTCATTTATAATTCATACATAGACTTCTACAATTAGTCTACATCATTACAAATTATAATTTATTCATTATTCATGATCATAAGTAAGAATTATTTCATTATACTCCTTAAATACTTGTGACCCAATCATTTGTCTTTTTCACTGGTCCTTTGAACTGGTCTCATCTTCATTGCTCTTTGTCTTCTGTGATTTTTGGTCTTCTTTGTTCTTTGTCCTTGAACTTCTTCATATTTTACTTGCGAACATAAACAATGTTTGTTGAAGTCCATATAAAAAGATTACCATCCACCGGAGTACATGGGTTGTCAGCCGTTGTATCCGTCGGTTCTATAGGAAACCTTTTCTCGTACATGGTTCATCAACCATTCTTCCATCACATGTATGCATACATGTACCTTTTACTCCCCTTGCATCATCATCACTCATCATCTTAGATTTTCTTTGGCTCACCTGTAACTATACTCTCGATGTACCTACATCAATACTCGATTTGATTTCATATTGTAACATTGTACTATTAAAAAAACTCTCATTTTCTAACATATACATTTTCTATTTTATTTTCTTCAACATTCCTTTTTCCTCTTTGAAGGTATGCTAACATATAATATTGGTAAGGACAAACTTTATGTTAATTTACGAAGAGTGAAAGATTGCAACAATACAAGTCCTGTATTTTATCCCACGGTACTCTTATCATTATCAAGTGCGAAGTGAATTTGGTGTGACAATGCATTGTATAATATTTATCATTTCTATATTTCATTTTAACCACTCAATGACATCTCAACAAAATATATGTATTTTAGATATCCTCCTAACATCTCAACAAAATATATGTATTTTAGATATCCTCCTAATGTGGGAAAGAAAGTTTCAGGGATGTTTAGAGATCATCTAAGGGTTTTCCAATTTATTCCGAGGATGAATCCAATTCATCCATATAAAAAAACTCTTAATCGCATAATCTCGAAACATTCCACATTTATTTATTAAAATAGAATTTGTTCTTTTATATATATGTTCATAAATATTTAATCATCATTCATATATATCACTCGAACTCGAAATTTGTTCACAAATTTTTGAAGATAAAAAAATATACATAGAAAACTTAGAATTTGTTGAGAAATAAAACAAAATAAAATAGTTAATATGCAAAACCAAACATCATTCATATATATAACTTTATTTAAAAATATTTATCTAATAAAGAAATTTTAATTTAGAAATTAAATAAAAAATTTATGCATCATTTTATATATATTAAAATATAAAATTATAAAATTATTATTATATGGTCACCAATTATAAATTAGATTTTGGCATACAAGTGTCTCCATCTTTTGGTGAATCATATTGTATCCTATATCTCGTTGTCTATTTCATAGTTCATGGAAACGTGATATGCTATCTCCATTTTTATATTTGTGAGAATATGAGAATTTTCGTCAAACTTTAAATTATATATATTAAAAAATAGAAAATTGTCATATTCTCACAAGTATAAATAAGTATAAATGGAGATAGCATATCACGTTTCCATAAATTATGAAAATAGACGATTCACCGAAAAATGGAGATAATTGTATGCCGAAATCTAATTCACTAGTTTGTGTGCCAAAATTTAATTCATTAGATTGAAAATATTAATATTATTATTATTAAAATGATATAATTAAGTCGAAAGGCGGCAAATTTAATAGGGGTTTAGTGTTTAATAAGTTTTCTATAGACAGGATTAAATATGGCTGGAATATTCTTAGTAGTCACACAAAATAAATGGCTGTGATTTCAATCATTAACTTCCTAGCTATTATAAATAAATCCGTTTATGTGTTTACTTTTTTACATTTACCTAATCATATTTAAAAATTACTTTGATAGCTAACTGATTGTCACTAAGTGATTAACAGAAATTAAAATATTAACACCAAATAAACAAAGCGCAACCATTTATTTGTTAATCAATAATAGAATTTAATATATTCCTTTAAAAATTATTTTCATCTTATCAACCTTTCGAAGTTGATCAGTCACAATTATATGACTGTGCTAGTGTATTATAAATCAATTATTAATGCTATTCATGAATTACGACTTCCACTAAAAAGGCCCAAGCCGTATGCCTGTACCTATCGCTCTTGATAAATTTCAACAGCATTCGCGTTCCACGCAGCCTCCTCCGTACGGAAAGAGCCTCAACCATCCAAATCCTATCTCTAGATATTGTACACCAGTGGACCATGCAAATTCTATCTGGAGAGATTCTACACCGCTTACCAAGAGCATTATCCACTCCGTGACAAAAATTACGTTGGCTTTCACGGAGTATTCCTTATTGAATCTACTTTATGACCCAACTATGGGTTTAATGGAGCACATCGTATTTGGTGTATCACTTTATGTGTGATAAAATTCTCAACTTTCTCCAAAAGTCGTTTTTGGATCTTAATCTTCCTTGGAGAGTGAAGGGGTAATGCTCTTTGTGGGGTTGAGGGATCGTGTTTTTTTTGGGTGTTTAAAGGCCAACGTTTTTAGCACTTCGAAACTCTTGTAACAATGGCCTTTGACAATATTTTTTTCATTAAATTTTAGAGTTTGTACATACATATATATTAATGGTGTGATGGTGTTTAAAGGCCAACGTTTTTAGCACTTCGAAATTCTTGTAACAATGGCCTTTGACAATATTTTCTTCATTAAATTTTAGAGTTTGTATATACATATATATTAATGGTGTGATGGTGTGCATCTACATTAGTTAGTCAACTATTACAAAGATTGTTATGGAAATTCAACCAATTTTATGTAAAAATATATGTACGACCAGAATAAATATAGTTATTGATTTGACGAGAATTACAACATCAAACAATTCTGACTTTAAATACCCATATTTTTAAGTAAAAAAACATCAAAATTAACCTTTGAATCGAAATGTGGTGTTCCTAGAATCATTTTTTTCTCAATTTAAAATTGCAATATTTTTCCACCATGGCCTTAAATCCCTATAGAGTTATGAACAAAATTTTAAAATTAATCCCAAAATCAAAAAGTAATGCTCCGAGCATCACCCATATTTTGGGGGGGTTTAAAATTACAACTTGTTTGAAATCATGCCCTTGACAATTGATACCATTCTGAACCAAAATCTTAAAATCGACCTCTAAAATGAACATTGGTGCTAATAGTACATCTGCTTTTTCTCAAGGTTAACATTGCAACTTGTTCAAAATTGTGGTCTTAACAACCAATAACATTGTGACCCAAAACCTTAAAATTACTCTTTGAATAAAAATGTGGTGTTACTAGTAGCATATTCTYTTTTTTCCAGGCTTAAAACTATTTCTCTTTTAAAACCACAACCTTAAAAAATCATTATTACAAACAAAATCTCTCTCACACATATATAATAATTAAAAATAAAACACTTAAACTATTAAAAATAATTAAACAATTTAAAAATAAAAATAATTGACAACATATCAATAAAAATATGTATTAAAAAAACAAACAAAATTAAATTTTAAAGAAAAAATAATTTAAAAAAAAAWTWAAAAAATAAAAACAGAAAAAAATAAAAATAAATAAATAAATAAAAAATAAAAATAAATAAGAGATGTGAAGGGGTTCTCCTTCCTTCTCCTCTCATTGATGCCTAAGGGGTTGTCAATCCAAAGGAGTAGCAATTTCTAGGTGTTGAAGGGAGGGGCTTATGGCTCCAAAGTAGTGGTGGATTTGTAATCCACCTATCCTTTGTAATGACTATATCTTGGGAATCAACGGGAGGGCATGGAGGGAGTGCTCCCTCCATCCCCTCGCCTCAGTACCTAAGGGGTCATCGCTCTAAAGGAGCAACAACTATGGGGAGCAAGGACAAGTCCTAAAATAATTCCCTCCCCCCATTTCCCTTGATTTTTGGGAGTGGGCAAGCACTAAAATCACCTCTTTTCCTTGTTATTATTTTTTTAACTTTTGTTTTTTCAATTTTTTATTTTTTTAATTAATTTTTAAAATTTATGAAAACTTTTTTTTTTTAAATTAATTCATTGTTTGCCATTTTTATTTTTTAATGAATTGTTTTGGGTTGTAATTTTTGTTTTTAATAGTAGTGTTTTCTTATTTAAAATGTATGTGTGTTTGTTTGTTTTGTTTTTTTTCTATGTATTTAATTTTTTGTTTATTTTTTATGATTTTGTTTACGTTAGTATTATTTTTTTAGGTCAGGGTTACAATGATGTTACAATTTTAAGTCTTAAATAAAAAGAAAATGTGTTATTTGTAGTATCACATATCAATTTGGAGGGTGATTTTGAGGTTTTGGTTCACAATGTTATCATTTGTTAAGGTCACAGTTTTAAACAAGTTGTAATGTTAACCCTCCAAAAAAAGGGTGCTACTACTAGCACCACTTTTCATTTCTGGGAGTGATTTTAAAAATTTTGTTCAAAACAATACCAGTTGTTCGTGCCACAATTTCAAATAAGTTGTAATTTTAACCCCGAAAAAAGGAGTGATGTTGTGAGCACCACTTTTCAATCCAATGATCAATTTTAAGGTTTTTGTTTGTAACTTTATAGATCACGGTTACAAAATTTTATATTTTTTACCACAAAAAGAAAAGGGTGTTACTGATAATACCACTTTTTGAAACGGGATTAAAAATAGTCAGTAAATGTGTTCTTCAAAAAACGAAAAATTTTGAAGTCCATTCACATCAAGTTAGTAACTATGTCAATAACACATAGCACACTAATAACATGAATAATCACCTCATCAATAAATACTAGTCATAAACGACAACATATAAATCACAACATACTATGTTATGTTCAAGACAATGAAAATGACCATGACCATAAAAGCAGTACTCCTGTTCACATGGATGGATGATGTCTAATTAATTACAGGATGAATATTATTGTCTACATGAATATGCATCAATGAAAGTTCACAACTAACTTGTATGCCATTGATGAAAAACTTGTTTCACAACTAAAGTGTGTGTCATTGATGAAAAATTGTTTCACAACTAACTTAACTTAAAGTGGGATTGATGAAAAGCTCCTTAAAACTTTTGTTGTTTTTTTAATAGTGGATTGAAAGTTCACAACTAACTTGTTTGTCATTGATGAAAAACTAGTTTCACAACTAACTTAACTTAACTGAGATTGATGAAAAACTCCTTAAAACTTTTGTTTTTTTATAGTGATTTATGAAAATGTTTAATTTTTTTTTTGGTTTAGTAGTTATGAAAGAGTTCTTTCATTTAAATTGAAATTTTAATGAATATAATTTTTTTAATTAAAAAAGATTTTTAACTTTTTACAGTTGCTTTCTTTTTACAGACTTAATATATAATTAATACATAATAAAATATTTTAAAGATAGGATAATCAATTTAAAAGGGTCATAATAAAATATTTAGAGCTGGAAGATAATATATTAAAAGGACCATAAAATGATAATAAAAATTATAGAAATGTTTGATATGTTGCATTCAAACAAAATTTGCAACTTTGAGATGTAATGTACAAAAATTTGTTGATACTTAATACTACTAAATATCAACTATTAATGTATGTAAACTGCTTATAAAAGATGCTCAAAATACATATTACTTTAAAAAAACATAAAAAAACAAAATGAAAAATATGTTGATTGGCTACTTTCTCTTGGAAATCCAGTTGGTCCACTTCCATAGCTTCTGTAGATTGATGTATAGTCTCCTCCTCATTAGGTTTGCCCTGATCTAAATTGTTGGGGACAAGCTAATTTGAGGCTATTGCCAGTGAGTCCTTGCACAAATTTAGGACCAAATTTCTCATCATACAACACTATGCCCCAAGTTCATTTATTTTTTCCTATGCTCAACCATAAGATTCATAACATTTGCATCACATGTGTTACAAAGTGCTTCTCATTCTTATGGACATTGATAGTGATCGACCTGAGAGCTATGCCATTGCTCTATAATGTCTCCCCGTGCCTCCTTAGAGTTTGTGAGTTTCCAATAGATCCGTTGGGTCCATAATGACAAGATACACAAATAGCGGAACTGAACATAGATAGAGGAAACCATAGCCAAAATAGGACTATTCTAAATCCTTGAATGCCTTGCACCATAAACTAGAGATTTAATGAGTCCTAGGATTGCTAAGAAAAGCCCAGAACCGAGAATAAACCTATAGAAAGCTTCCAATTGCCAACCATTGAACTGCCTAAGCATGATGATAGAAGTTCTACTCCCAAAAGATGTTTAGCACATGCACAAAGCCTAGGGGATGGATGAGAATTATCTTCCCAAGCCCTAACCCTCTGAAACAAAGACTGAGTGGAAGAAAACAAATCCAAAGCCAAACATCCAGGCACTGGAGAATCCTAGCAAGAGCCTCCCAACAACTAAACCACGAGATAAAGAATCAAGGTGGCAAGAGTCTTACATGTTTTAGATGAATACCAAGTTTCCAAAAAGACATGTAACATAAAGTGACCATAGTAGAATTCATGAACCCCTCCTCCATGACAAACAAACCAGGCAACCAATTCAAGCTAGCCCAGAAAAAAAATGAATCAAATCCACATTCCTTGTCAAGATGTCCCCCACCTTGCATGTTAGAGTTAATAGTCGAGGGAACAAAATACTGGACAATTGTTAATGTTCATGTGCCATAGCCCATAGATAGTGTCCTCTCACCACGCTTCAATGCATATGGGTGTGACCATTTCATGTGGAATTTCATATGTTTCATAAGTGTGGTGCGACATGTCTCATAACCTTGATGAATCGTAACCTTAGGGGATGTAGATGATATAAATTTCCCCATTTTTAGTCAATATTCCTTGCATTAAATAGGTAGTCTCATCTGCTAAGCGATCAATGGTCTCATTGTGTTCTCTTAGAACATGGTAATATGAGATCTTTGACATAGAATGAGAGGCATTTGATTCGAGAGACAAAGGAGACTAGCATAATGTCTCTTGGAATCAATTATTATATCAAGGTTTTAAGAATAATTCTTGAATCACCAATTATAATCATCGATCCTATTTTAAAGCTAGTAACTATAAATATACCTTGAAAAAGGGCATATAATTTTACTTGGTTGTTTGTTAAAACTCTTATACCCCATGTAAAAGAGATTTCCCCTTATACCACCCAACAAAAAAAAAAACTTATAATATTCAAAGCCCTAATCTTTTTTAATATAAACTTGATTATTTAAAAAAAATTACATAGATCACAATAAATTATAAATTATTATTTTTTTAAAAGCACATTTAAAAATAACAAAACATACTCCAAATGGTTCAATTTTTTAATATCAAATAGTTGATTTAATGGGTAAGGATCGGTTTACACAAATCCACGGACTTTTTCAACTTTTTAATATCAAATAGTTTGATTTAATGGGTAAGTGGTCTAAGTAGTATTTTATAAAAACGCCCATGTGAACATGCAAAGCGATTATTTCTAAATATGTCGAAAATTAGACACATATTTTAAAGAGTGTAGAAACTAGTCTTCGATATCTTGAGAGTGGAGAAACTAGTCTTAGATGTGAAATAATCTAAACGTATATATATATATATATCATTGTTTTAATCATATTATATATAGAATATTTATAAAATAGTTTGTATATATATTATTGTTTTAAGCAAGAATATTTATAAAATAATTTATACTTTGTAAGGCAAGGTTTACAAGGTTAACTTTGTGAGTTAGCTCAAATAGATGAGTGTTATTGCATACACATTAAATATTATGCAACTCCCCCCTTCTTCTTACTTCTCCTAAAACATTATCGTTTTCTTTCCCTTATATTTCTCCCTCAATTGCCTGGCACAAATTTCAGCTACATCCCGCCTGAGCAGGAAAACGGCCATGGATATCACCCGAGCTTTCATGAAAGACTTAAAACGCGTCATACTAAATGTTTATTTAATTTTTTTGAAAGTTTTTTTTTCCTGTTTTTTAATATTCATTTTTTTTTGTGTGTTTTTTTACTTCAGTAATTTTTTAATAATATTTAATCAGTGTAAATTCGTTTTAAACAGGATTTATTAAATATTTGATTTTTTATCATTTATTTTTTTTAATAATATTTAATCAATATAAATTCATTTTAAACAGGATTTATTAAACATTTGATATTTTATCATTTATAATATTTAATCAGTGTAAATTCATTTTAAACAGGATTTATTAAACATTTGATTTTTTATCATTTATTTTTTTTAATAATATTTAATCAGTGTAAATTCATTTTAAACAGGATTTATTAAACATTTGATTTTTTATCATTTAATTTTATGTCTAAAATATAGTTTTTTTATCATTTAATTTCATGTCTTATATTAATCTTTTTTCTATTAAATGATGAAAAAAATTACACATAAAAAAATTTGATCTCTCCATATTTAATAACTAGAAATTTAATGATTTAATTTTTTTAAATGATAATTCTCTGAATTTATTTATTTTTAAATGTTATCACATACTATATAGTATGTAGTTATATATTATTTCTTTATTAATTTTTATAATTTCTCTATTAATACTATTAATACTATTAATTTCTCTATTTCTACTTGTACTAGATACAATGCATATATCCCTTTCAAAAAAAAATTAGTTTCACATATAATTTCGCATTGATACTTTCTTTCGATGTGTGGTATAATTTTTTCTTGCACTTTCGTTCCTATTTAACATTTACATAACATACAAAGATTCCA
Organism: Picea engelmannii; assembly: GCA_009831015.1. NCBI lineage: Eukaryota > Viridiplantae > Streptophyta > Pinopsida > Pinales > Pinaceae > Picea > Picea engelmannii. The sequence goes on from ML785885.1 coordinate 333,873, forward strand.
TTATTATCTTAAAAGAAAATTAAGAAAGGACAGTTTAATGCATTGTTTAAATATTCTATTTTTTTTTATTTTTTTTTAAATRGGTATATTTTTCTTATTTATTTTACTTAAAATTCAGTCAAAATTTAAAAAAAATKGTTGAAATTGTAAATATAAATTGTTGAGATTGCACAATCCCACTATAATAGAATTTTTTCAAGTGTTGCCAACAATTACATAGCGGGATTCCCATGAACTATAGTTACTTTTACTAAAAAAAAGTAAAAAAAAAAATAGAATTTTTAGACTGGTGCAAGTTTAATTATGAACAATTTGTACGAATGGTTCAAATTGGCCATGTTTAAAACTTCAACTACCCAATATGATAGGGTTATGCTATCAATCTCTCGTTGTATAGAGGACAAGCATATGATGTCTTCAATAGTAGTTATATGAGATCCTTGTCCACGCTATCAATATGATGGTGGTGGCGATGCCTGGGGTGCTTGACAGGCCAAGTGTGTTTGTGGCTTCAAATGATGATGATGTTAGTACTAAGTCATGTATTTTACATGTGAGTGATACTATTATGCATATTAATGGCATGACTTCGAATTTGGCTATCATTCTCAATGTGTGAATTAGGAAGGGCCATGTTGCCATCGGGATTCCCATGAGAATGGAGAAACAAAGTACTTCATTGATTTGCTTGTCATTCTCACTGTGTGAATTAAGAAGGGCCATATCGCCACCAGGATCCCCATAAGAATAGGGAATCAAAGTACTTCAACGATGACCATAATGACCAAGTTTCCCTTTGTGCCTTTCATCTTGTTGGTCCTCATTGACATAGCGGTGAAGGGTTTTGCCAACTTGAACGTTGCAAAAGATAGTCATGATGACCTCAAACCTATATTGTCTCCACTATTGGTAGTTCGTGTCAAGCAATGAAAAGGGCATGAGGTGAAGGAGGAAAGGATTCTTTCCTTGGGTCATAATTTCAAAGTCCAAACATTCTTATCAATTGTTTGATGAAACTCATGTTTGTCAATTGTTTGGTAGAAACCTTCAAACAACTTATGGCATGACAATGGGTTTTCATATTTTCATGAGATCGATGGCCATAACTCTCTCACTTTGCTAGTGACTTCTCAGAGACTTCATTGTTGTTTTGAAATGGATGTTGCAAATAAAGGATGGGATTCTTGTCAATCACTAGCCACTACTTTTTATTGGAAATCAATTGGATGATGATCGATAGATAGGAGGTTATGGAATTTAAAAAGACTCCACTTAGCTTCTGATTATGCCTCTTCATGGAGGGTTTTCAGGAGATTGAGCCATGCCATCTTCATCGATGTTTGAATCTTTTAAAAATGTTTTTCAAAAGCGCATTGTTATGTTATGCGAACTTCACTTGAGTTAGGGTTTCGTAGTGAAGTGATTTTTGTTGGATTTAAGAATAGTTTACAAGAATACAACATTTAGTTGCAAGGTTTTATAAGAAACTAACTTTTTTAAGGATACATGGTCCAAGGCTAATATTCTACCAAACCTAAACCCAAACTCTAGAATTTGACACTTAAATTTGTCAGGTCAAGGATGAGTAACTCCATGGATGAATTGCATTTCATTAAAGTGAGTCATACATTAATACAATGAGAAGTGGCCTTTGGTTTCATCTTCCAAGAGGTGTGAATGACTCTTCCCCTTCACCTATGATTCTTCAAATTTCTCCTAAATTAATATTTACAACATACCATAATCCCAAATATTAGGTATCTAACACTCCCCCCCTTAATCCAAAGGGTTGTTTGTAACTCTAAGCATCTTTATGAACTTTTCGAACTTTTCTCTTCCAAGTGCTTTGGTGAAGATGTCTGCAATTTGTTCACTTGTGGAAAAATGTATCAGCTAAATGGTCTTGACCTCTACATGATGTCGAATCAAATGGTACTTTGTGTTGATGTGCTTTGTTTGATCATGGAATCTAGGAATCTTGGCCAACTTGATTGTAGAAGTGGAGTAGCATTCACTTGGTTCTCCTACAAATCCTCTAGTATCTTCCTAAGCCACACAATCTCCTTTGTTGCCTCTGCAACAACCACATATTTTTCCTCTGTAGCGGAATTTTTTGGAACAAACCATTTGTGTGATCTCCAAGAGATAGCTACTTATCCAAGACTCATGAGGTATCTTGAAGTAGACACTCCATTCTCCTTATCCCCATCAAAGTCTGGATCTATATGTCGAACTAGTTTGAAGTCCTCCACCTTAGATTATTTGAGCTAAAAGTCTTGAGTTCCTTTCAAGTACCTTTGAACTCTCTTTGCAACACACCAATGTCTTTCCCAAGGTTTTTGCATGAACCTAGAAAGGATCCCAATTGCAAAGGAAATATCAAGTATGGCAGTAGTAAGGTAAATAAGACTCCCCACAAGATGTCTATATTTAGTTGCATCCTCAAATTCATTCCCTTCTTTTGATGTTAGCTTCAAGTTTTTCTCCATTGGAGTAGATAGAGGATTATGATCAACCATGCCAAATGTGTTCAACAATTCTCCAATGTACTTATTTTGGGAGATAAATACCTACTTTGGATTATGAGTTACTTCAATACCCAAGTAGTAGTGAAGATGTTCCATGTTTGTCATCTCAAAACCCTTCTTCAATTATTTCTTTATGGATGCAATATATGCTTCATTGTTCCCTGTTATAAAAAAATGTTTTGCCAACTTTCTTTACGAACAGAGTTGCATCATCAAAATTAAAATGCTTGAAATTGATCTTCAAAAGATGCTCAGTTATCTTTTCATACCATATGTGAAAAGATACAAAGACTTGATGATCTTCCATACCTTATGCTTTTGACCCTTCATAGTAAAACCTTCTGGTTAAGACAAGTAAACATTCTCTTTCAAGTCTCGATTCAAGAAGGTTGTCTTTACATCTGTGTGATGAATCTCCCACACATGGCCTTGATACTAAGCATCCTTAACCGTACCATCTCATAGAGAGAGTAATGGATGGAGGAACATGTATCAAGCCTCCATCCTTCATGTGGTAGTGGCATTGGTGCCTCGGTCAATCACTCGATCCGAGGGGATAATTTTCAATATTTCAATTGCTTTTGTGCTCCATATTATTTGGTTATGTCATTGACACCTTGAGACCATACACAATCCTACTCTAAAAATCAATTGGGAGCCTTCCACATTACAATTACTTATATTGTTTAGTTAATTATGAGGTATTATTAACTACCATTAGAGAAAGAAAATCATAAACATTCAAAATATTGGTAATGCTTGTACTAATCTCTAACACAATATCATGAGAAAAATATCATGTTTGATGTTGTAAATATGTTATTAGTTGAAAACTTAGAGTTAGGAGATCAAAATAGACATTGCAACCATTCCTCAAAATTCTCAAACTATGCATGAAAGGCACATAGAAGAGTTGCATGTTATGGCTAACATGGTTGAGTAAGGTCTTCTTTGCATTGATTCCTCTGTACAATTTTTTATTGGCTCCTTTCGTGTGCAGATATTTTTCAAAAGAAACCACCTATCAATTGTGGAATGAATTGATGAGACAATTTGTGTTCCTCAATGATTATCCTCTCCTCTTCACATGGTTCATTTTTTTTTAATTTGACCTTGATCCTAGTAGATTTAATTGAGAGTGTTATCAAAAAATCTAGCACTTGTGCAAAGCCTTCACAAGGTGCTTGATTAGTGTAACATATGGAAGTAATTGCCATTATCACCTAAGCAATTACTTCCTTCATTTTAGTGAAGGATTGAGGTCCAATGCAAGGGAGGCTTCCCTGGTAACCTCAAAGGATCCTATAACAAGGCTAAGAAAGTCTATGACCCCTTATCTTGGTTACTTCACTAGCTACGTCGAGGTTCAAGGCAAGGTCAAGGTGAATTAAGAAAAGAAAATTAAATGTGCATGTGTGAGGGGGTTTTCTAAGACAATCAATAACAATTATTAAGTTGAAAGAGTAAAATAAATGCCCTGAAACAATAGCTATCAAAAGAAAAGAAAACGATGTAATAAAACTTGAATAAAAGATGATACATTTCAACATATAACAAGTTTATAACAACAACAAGTAAACAATCCTCGAATTAGCAAGAATGCAATGGAAGATGCATTAAAAGTTGGTCAAGAGCTTATCAAACCACTAGTTAATGATTGTTGAAATTAAATAGCATGAAACTACTTCAAATGAGTGCAATATGCCAAGCCCTAATGGCTGGAAATTACAATTAATGCATAAATAAATAGTGTTAGAGATGCTTTAAGGCCAAAAATGCACACAAACCCTAGACGTTAGGCCTAAAATGACTTGAAAATGCAATGCAATGTAACTATATCTAACCATAACCAAGACATCAAGGAGAGAGGAAGGTTTAGGGTTTAAATCACTTGCAATGGAGAGAAGACTAGTGTCATCTAGCTTCCTTGGGCATATGGAGTCGAACATGCAACTTCTAAGGAGGGAAAAGGCGAGGAAAAGACTTGCTGGTTGAACCCTATTGTAGTCCACTACAAACCCTAGGTATCAATATTCTAGAAAGGCAACTTAGGGTAGAGCTCTACAAACCCTAAGAAAGTTGTCTTGTGTCTTTCAAAGACCTTAAGCAAGAGATCTAAAAAGGATTTTGGCTAAAAACCCTATAATAGTCCACTATAAACCCTAGGATCATAACCTATAAGAGAAAAAGCTAGAGTAGTCTACTACAAACCTTAGAAGAACCCTTATGTCCTTTAACAAGATTTAAATGAATGAAAACATGGAAGATAGTCCACTATAAATCTTCCTTAGGGTTTCAAAATAAGATTTATCCAAGAAGAAACAAGATAACATGCAGAATCACCACTTTGTTAGAGCATTTACTTAATATAACAAGAATAAACCATCCACAATTTGAAAAGAACACTTACTTAGTCAAATCATCTAGCATAAGGAAACCCTAGAAATGAAACAATCCACAAAGACTTGCAAAACATCCACTATATCATTCTCCAAAAATTGTGCACAAGTACTTCATAGTGAAAGAGAAGTAAAGAAGACAAATGTATAAATGATCCTCCACAAGATGTGTTATGATTTACAATGAGGGGAGCGCTGTCCTTTTCTATGAGGCAACCCTGGCATTTTACCTCTCTAAATCCCCTAAAAGTGTGATAAATTAATGATACGAGGTGGATAGGTCTAGGTTGATCCCCAAAATTGTTAATATTATGGTAGCTTCGGGAGGTATGAACCTCTATTATGACCTATGACGAGA
>ML785885.1:345038-360633 GCA_009831015.1 Picea engelmannii
CCAGGAGGTGTGGGGAGGTGCCCCAGGGCATGTTAAATCAACAAAGGGCCCAACGCTCTGTATCAAGTGTGCAATGTCCTCCGTACAAATGCATAATGTTCTGGGCATCATCATGAAAATGTCCTCCAAAGGACCATGTCAAGGGTGCATCATGACGAAACAAGGTCCACATAATCAAGTAAGAAAAACAACTAAAAGATACATGAGCCATTAGAATCACACAAAGTAAACCATCACTTAATACCATAACCACATAAGAAATTCACATTAGGTATCTTCTTCAAACTTCACACTAGCTCAAGTCTTTATGAAATTTGCCAATATTAGGTATGGGAGGACCATCATAAGACCCTATTAGTTGTGCTAGTACCCAGGCAGAGAGGTTTCTCCCAAGAAACCCATCAAAGTGTAAGTATAGTGAATGATGTGACATGGGGTTTACTTCATGATCATGGTGTCATTAACATGCAAGGCACATGAGGTTTCATATACATGAGTGCCTTTGTAGAGGGAGCGTTTGGTGCTTGAGATACCCTTTCCTCGACAATGTGTGTGTTCCAAACCCCTTTCTTTCCTTTTAACATTCATTTATTGCTTAACAAGTCCCCTTTTCAAGTTCATGCATTTATTATTTTTCTTACTAGGATTAAGTCCTTTTAATTTGATGCATTCAATGCATTAGGACTAGGGCGTAGAGCTCAAGCTGAGCTTTGGCTTTTGATTTGTCATTTATCATCCCATTATTTCTTCTTTCTTCTATAATATGTTTTTTTTACCAACTGCATCAACCTTGACATTCTAGCCCTTCTTCTCATACACGGGGGCTTCACCTTTTCAACCAGTACCTTATCACATTCATTCATAAAGGGGGGTTTTAAATTGTTAAAATTAGGGTCAATATATTATANGTATTGGGGGGGGAATGTGGGGTAGGGGGGGGGGGTATTAAAAGGGGTATCTGGTAAAAACAGGGGATATCCAGAAAAAATAAGGGTTTATTTATTGGAAACATGTAATGGGAGGGGGTTTCAAAAAAAGGATTTTGGGAGGTATTTTTCAATATCTAGGGAAATTATGGGTATTCTTTAATATCTCATGAATGCACGTGCTATGTCATAGGTTCACTAAGTGGAGACCCCGTGTGATCTAAATTTATGACCGAAACGAAATGAAAACACAGGTTTATAAGATTAAAACAAAGACACAATGAACAATAACAGAGATACGGTAAAACTTGACTTCTATTAAATAAGAAATATGCTGAAAACTGTAAAATGCACACTGAAAACAAGCTTGCTAGAATGGTGGCAACTTATCTCTGAGAAGAGATGTGACGGCTATGATCATTCGCAAGAAGATGATTACAATAAGGCTTTGAAGGCCTTTTTACAATAAACATGAATGCCAAAACCCTATAATCCAAAAACCTAACCCTAGGAGATGAAGTGCCAAAAGTCATGTGGGCCCCGTTGGGGTAAGTTAGTACATCAACTTCCTGGGGTTGTAACTTTTGCATACGATCTATGTTTAGGGCGCACGATAGCTTGTTAGAAAGGTCTCGACGAGGATCTTCATTTAGGGAGCTCAATCAAAGCCTTTGGCTATTATTGAGGTGTCTGATCGTGAAAAATGTCATTTAGACCCTCAAAATGGCCCAGGAAGTTTGGGACCCGAAAAACTGCTAAAAATAGTAAGTTGCCAAAAAACTCTTTTGAGCCAATTGGAATAGGTGGGTGGCCACCGAGATCCTCCTAGATCAATCCTCCCCCCTTATGAAGCAATGGTCTCCATTGTGTTGAGTTCCCCCATCAGATGAGGAAATTTTTGTTGAATTTGACCCCGGGTGAGCCACTTGCCTTAATGCAGGAGTTGTCCTGCTTTGACAACACGATAAAGTTGGATCCTCTGTTGGCGAGTGCTCTTGACCTATGTCTCCACAATCTGATTAGTGGATGCATGTTCCATGCAGTCAGGGTTGAGCTTTGTTGGTGTCAACTGTTATGCCATCTCCAAGGTGTCCAATAATGGTGGAAAGTAAGGCCGAAGGAGGTCCACATTGAACATTGGGTTCAAGCCAAGGAAGGGGGAAAGGTTGAGCTCAAAAGAATTGTCGCCCACAACCTTGGTGATGGTGTAGGGTCCATAACGGAGTGGACATAACTTCTGATGAGGCCCTGTAAGGTGTTCTTTCTGCAAGTGCAACCAATCTTTCTCTCCCACCTGAAATTGGTGTGGCACCCGATGTTGATCATGGTGTTGCTTATACTTGGCATTGGACTTCTGTAAAATATCTTGAACCTGTTGGCGGATGTGTTGGATCCACTCAATGAACTGGGTGGCTTTGTTAGCTTCAACTGGAGCATGCAACGAGTTTGCTTGGGTGGGCGCAAGGGGTAGTGCAACATCCATGGGACCCAATGGTTGAAATCCCAACCCCACCTGAAAGGGGTTGTGGCTGGTTGAGCTATGTATGGCTCTGTTGTAGATGATCCATATTTATGAGCGGAACGAAATGAAAACACAGATTTATAAGATTAACATAGAGACACAGTGAACAATAACAGAGATAGAGTAAAACTTGACTTCTATTAAATAATAAATATGTTGAAAACTGTAAAATGCAGACTGAAAACAAGCTTGCTAAAATGGTGGCAGCTTATCTCTGAGAAGAGATGTGACGATTATGCTCATTCGCAAGAAGATGATTACAATGAGGTTCTGAAGGCCTTTTTACAATAAACATCAATGTTGAAACCCTAGACATCCAAAAACCTAACCCTAGGAGATGAAACGCTAAAAGTCATGTGGGCCTCGTTGGGGTAAGTTAGTACATCAACTTCCCGAGGTTGTAACTTTTGCATACAATCTCTGTTTTGGGGCGCACGATAGCTCGTTGGAAAGGTCTTGACGAGGAGCTTCATTTAGGGGGCTCAATTAGAGCCTTTGGTTATTATTGAGGTGCCTGATCGTGAAAAATCGTTATTTAGACCCTCAAAATGGCCTAGGAAGTTTGGGACCTGAAAAACTGCTAAAAATAGTAAGTTGCCAAAAAATTGTTTTGAGCCAGTTGGAATAGGTGGGTGTCCATCGAGATCCTCCTAGATCAATTCTCCCCCCTTAGGAAGCAATGGTCTCCATTGCATTGAGTTCCCCCCTCAGATGAGGAAATTTCTGTTGAATTTGGCCCTAGGTGAGCCACTTGCCTTGGTGTAGGAGCTACCCTGCTTTGACAACCCGATAAAGCTGGATCCTCTACTGGCGTGTGCCCTTGACATGTGTGTCCACGATCTGATCAGTGGATTCTTGTTCCATGTAGTCAGGGTTGAGCTTTGTTGGTGTCAATTGTTCTGCTATCTCTGAGGTGTCCAATAATGATGGAAAATAAGGCTGAAGGAGGTCCACATTGAACATTAGGTGCAAGTCAAGGAGGGGGGGAAGTTTGAGCTCAAAAGCATTGTCACCCACAACCTTGGTGATGGTGTAAGGTCCATAACAGAGTGGACGAAGCTTCCAATGAGGCCCTGTAAGGCGTTCTTTCTGCAAGTGCAACCAAACTTTGTCTCCCACCTAAAACTGGTGTGGCACCAGGTGTTGATCATGGTGCTACTTATACTTGGCATTGGACTTCTGTAAAATATCATGAACTTGTTGGTGGATGTGCTAGATCCGCTCAATGAACCGGGTGTCTTTGTGAGCTTTAGTTGGAGCATGAGATGATTTTGCCTGGATGGCTGCAAGGGGTAGTGCAACATCCATGGGACCCAATGGTTGAAATCCCAACCCCACCTGAAAGGGGCTGTGGTTGATTGAGCTATGTATGGCTCTGTTGTAGCTGATCCAGATTTATGAGTGGAATGAAATGGAAACACAGATGTATAAGATTAACATAATGACACAATGAACAATAACATAGATACAATAAAGCTTGACTTCTATTAAATAAGAAATATGTTGAAAACTGTAAAATGTAGACTAAAAACAAGCTTGCTAGAATGGTGGCAACTTATCTTTGAGAAGAGATGCGACGGCTACGCTCATTCACAAGAAGATGATTACAATGAGGATTTGAAGACCTTTTAACAATAAACATGAATGCCAAAACCCTAGACACCCAAAAACCTAAGCTTGGGAGATGAAGCGCCAAAAGTCATGTGGGCCCCGTTGGGGTAAGTTAGTACATCAACTTCCTGGGGCCGTAACTTTTGCATACAATCTCCGTTTAGGGCGCACGATAACTCGTTGGAAAGGTCTTGATGAGGAGCTTCATTTAGGGGAATTAATCAAAGCCTTGGAATATAATTGAGGTGCCCGATCATGAAAAAAAGTCATTTAGGCCCTCAAAATGGCCCCAGAAGTTTGGGACCCAAAAAATTGCTAAAAAGTAGTACGTTGCCAAAAAATTGTTTTGAGCCAGTTGGAATAGGTGGGTGGGCACCGAGATCCTCCTGGATCACCATGTTCTCATAAGAGGATGAAGGCACGAGCCTTTTTTTTGTACATGTAACAACCATTTCCAAAAGATATGACAATGGAAGGAAATAAGATGAAAAGTGTTAAGTATGAAAAGGAATGGTATGTTACCTCTATCAAGGCCTCCCGGTATTACCCCTGTTCCCCAAGAGTGACAACACCAGACTAGGACACAAATGATGGCCACTGAGGTGAAACAAGGCAAAAAAAATATCTTCCAAGCAATCATGATCCATTATCTGACTTCAACCCATGACCATCACCTAAATGCTAGATGTATTAAATGTGACACTTTATATGAAACAATGACTAGTGTACCTCGTGTAGGTTGGACCACCGTCATAATATCAACCATGTTGATCAAGTGAAATGAGCTGAGCTGGATGAGGGGGGAGGCATCTAAGGAGATTCTTTCTGATGAGAATATTGATGATCATCTCTGGGATCATTGTCTTCATTGTGGACCATGAGACATGATCTTATCTAGTTACCCCTAGGTGAGAGGGGGGGGGGGGTAACCGAGAGAATTTAATATCTCACTCTTCCCATTTTGTATAAGGATTTCCACAACATTAGTGCTCCAGTCCCTAAACTCCAACCCAATGGCAGTCTTCACTGGGACTTGTCTCCTTGTAACCTTCATTAGAGAATCAATTTTTGCCCATAATACTATCAAAATAACATGATTAAGATTCCCTATAAAGAAATATTGCATGGCACATTTTGTAGTCATTACAACCTAGAACATTGTTTTACACCCCAAGTGTGGGTGGGATATATATAGTAGCAAAGAAAGGGCCCACATCCCTCAATCCATTGGTTGCAGTCCTCTCAATTTGACCCAACAATTATGTTTCTTTAAATGTCTATCGAATTGTTGTGGTATGATAATGTTTACATTGTTGCTTTAAATACTTTATTTGATTAGAGTATTTGGAATTCATTTTCCATTTCTTGTCACTATAAATATTGGCTCCTTCTCATTTTCCTTGCTTATGGAGCTTTCCCCTTAATATTTTCTTGGATAAATCTTACAAAATTCCAATATGGGCATGTTTTACACATTACCCATGATCCTCTTACAAGCAAGCTTCAACTTATTGGAAAGCATGGGAAGTGAGGTTTTCCATTATCCTCACCTTTGACCACCCAAATAGCTTTATTAATAGGCAGTGGCATGGAAGAGGTATAACAAAGGAGGCGCCAAATGAGAGAAAAGTTTATTGAAAGTTGAGGGTACATCCACTACTAAAAGAGAAACCAATAAGTTAGAAAGCCAATATGTTCATTGAAGAAATGATAAGTAGTTTAAGAGATAACTATAAGAATATAATTCCAAGGCCAGGATAAAAAGGGAGAGATGGCATTTAGATATTGATGAACTCTATGTGGGTGATAACTGAACTAAATATAACAATTATGAGCCAATTATGCATCTCTACCAATGATGTTTCCAATACAAAATCCGTTGTTCCTTACCATTCCACTACTAGTGTGATATCCACACACAATATTTTGCATTATCCTTACATAGATCACTTATTTTTAATGATGATTACCTCCAAACCCACCCACACATTGTTTGTCACATCAATTCTATTCATCACAACAATTGTAATCTTGAGGAAATCCCTCCCCTATATTACTTGATTGAGTAACGGTTCCCTTGTTTAGATCTACCTCTCTAATCCTCAAGTGAGTATTTGGACCCAATATAACACCCATAGTCTAAGGTTGGTAGGGGCCACATGGCATTACATCTCCACCCTTGCAAAGATATAGATGACCTTCCCCAATAAGCAATCTCCTTCTCAACACTACCTCCACCTCACCTATTTGACATTGATGAATTATCATCTCCATAAGTTCTTATGTGAGCCTCACCTAGTTGCATTGGTTCCACTCCTTTCAAATCAATTCCTCATACCAATGCATGTCCACCCCAATATTTGCAAGACCATATATAACTTGATTTTCTTTTCTATAGGTATGCACAAAGCTTTTAACTTCAAAAGTGTGCAAGAGCCTTAAAACCTCTTCCATATGTGTCAATCATCTTCAATTTGTCAAACATTATATTTGCACATAATATTCAATAGTTAGCTTCAATTCCACAACAATTAGTAACCATCAATGACTTGATGCTCAATGATTTGTGGTTCCCTATTATATTTCTTCTCTTTTGGTTCATCCCTTTGGTTTTGATGGTTAAATGAGCCTTGTTGTTTCCTTCAGTAATTTTTTACTTTAGGTCCCCTTCTATCTTCCTTCATATCGAATATTGTTATGCCCCTTCTCTAACTAAATCATTCAAGATGTGTTCCAAATTTTGATGAGCTTTCTTGCCCTGTTATAGGACATTGTAAGGGGGTTGTTACTTCCTTCTTTTCAAGACCTTAATATAACGAAGTTGGTGGTCATTCCTTCCCGTCTCATTTTTTTTGAGATGGAGATCAAGCTTGTCTCAATCCCTTGTCTCTTCTTCGCTCATCCCCACCCCTCCCCCAATTGCCTCTTCATGATTTAGGGAGTTCAAAGCTTCAAACATATTTTTGTCTACACCTTGTCCTTCACCTCCCTTCTTTTTCCATTTCTTCTTGGTTATTCTAGGTTTAAAAATTAACCTCCATGAAGCCTTCTTGATTAGTAGGATTCTACTAGTGTTATTTCTGGTTCATTGGGCAATTTCTTATCAAGTGTCCATGTGCATTGCAAGGACAACATTAGAAGGGTGTCAGTTCATAATTTATAATTTGTACCTATTCAATGTCTTGGTAGTCCATAATAATATCTACTCTAGTAGGGGTTCATAAAAATTCATCAAAACACAAAACCTAGTACATGCTATGTATAATTTGCACCTATTCAATGTTTTAGTAGTCCATACTAATATCTATTTTAGTAGGGGTTCATAAAAATTCATCAAAACACAAAACCAAACATAAAACTTAGCATAAACTATGTATAATTTGTACTTGTTCATTGCCTTAATAGTCCATAATAATATCTATTTTAATAAGGGTTCAAAAAAATTCACCAAAACACAAAACCTAGCTTAACTTATGTATTGTTTAGCTTTGGTGATTTCGTAAGTCTTCATAAAGATGCTTAGTGAATTGCCTACATAATTCTAAGCAAAAGGAATGAAGTTGAATCCATACCAAAGCTTTACTAATTTTTTTCTTTATTAGATTGAATATTTTCTTCCAACACCTTATATGCAACCTTGTTGAATTCAAAAAATATGAATATACCTCAAAGATTTGGCTTTTAACACCTTATATGCAACCTTATTGAATTCAAAAAATATGAATATACCTCAAAGATTTGGCTTTTATCCTCAAAGTGTATAAATATTACACTATTAACTTTTAACCTTCCATGTTGTTGTTGTGATCCCTTGCATTAAATTATGTTTAATTAACTAACCAAATAGGAATCGACAAAACTCTTTCATATATATTTCCTATATGCTAAAAGGTGATATCTAATCCAAAGATCTTACCTTTATTTAAACATCCCTTCAAATACCTCAAATTAACACTCAAACACACTCTTTTGATGTGCATTACTTTGCAATACTTCCTTATGTAAAAATCTTGTAAACAACTCAAATTAACATACAACTCATTCCTTTGATGTTTCTTCCTTAGTAGTTGCAAAATGCTCTTAGATCAAACAACAATGACCTTGTAAAAAACTTTTGAGTGACCTCCTCCCCTCACTAACTGTTAACACTTTGAACCACTTATGTCATCCATTACCCTTGTAACTTCCACTCTCAATTTTGAGTTGTAAAAGGACGTCTGCAATGCCCTAGCTAAAATATGAAATAATAATGAACCTATTCCCAACATTTAAATCTTTTGAAAAATTATAATCCGAAACAAGTGAATATTTGTAAAGAAAAGTAACCAAGAATATAAAATTACTCAATTATCTTTTTGATGGTGTACACATGCAAAACAAAACAGTTAAATATTACAAAATAACGAATATTGTTTCGCATCTTTATTACCTAAATCATTATTTTGATTTTTTTAATACACACCATATAATAAATAAAGAAAATGAAGTGGCACATTTTTATTTATTATTCATAATTCGTTCAAACTTTAATAATCAACTTTGTAACTAAATCTCGCTATCATGGTTAAATGCACTTTTGCCATTATTCACAATATCCATGAGACACTCGAATATATCTAAAGGAATGAAAGCGACCTTAACAAATTGCATTATTAACATTTTGTCTACAGCATTACATTTTCATTTATCCATCCAATGAAGGTCTATGAACATGTGGCTAATGATAAATACCAAGCGCAATCATTGATTATGCCTTCAAATACATAGGAAAACAGGCATAAAACACGCAAACTTCGTCTCTTTATAGGTACGCTACTCACACGATGGAATCTATGTCGTGACAAAAAGTATAAAACCTACGCACCTCTTCGATTCACGTCACATGTATTTAACACGACTCAAAGTCCGTTTGGAAATACTATACGTAGGTTTGGAGAATAAACAGGGAAGAAAATTAGTATGGGTAGAGGTGGCATTGTATTGTGAGGGTCATTCATCCTCATGTTATTATAAGGATGTTACGTGTAGAAAGTGATATACATAAAGTGTCGTTATAAAAGGATTTAGTGCGTTTGGGATATACATAAAGTGTCGTTACAAAAGGATTTAGTGCGTTTGGGATATACATAAAGTGTCGTTATAAAAGGATTTAGTGCGTTTGGGACATGAGAGGTAGGTAAATATTGACTTTGTTTTACATTATTGGAATATTTAAATGTGTGATTAGGGTTTTTTTTTGTTTGTTTGTCAGTGTTTGTTTATGTGTAGGATTAGTTTATGGTTTAAGAAACTGTGATTTAAGGGTATCTAAGTCGTCAAAATCATCTGGAGATAGTACTTGGTTTGGGCCACACGAACCCTTAACATGGTTAGATTTTTGGGTGTCTCCTCCTGACTACCGTGCATTTCGAACCTTGACCACCTACAAAGCGAAACCCTCAAAATCCAGTCGCACTAGCGAGATTTGACAAATATGCAATCAAATTAAGTAAAATAGTTTTATCAATATTATTACACACTTATTGTAAATTTTTTGTAATGTTATTTACATTCTCTTTCTTAAGATCTTGCATTATTTTTTGAAATGATACTTATTCCCTTTCTGTATATACACCTTTTTTATAAAATATTTTTCTTAACGTTATTTATTAAAATATGCGTGGGTAGGAGATAATGCAAAGTGGATTATGATTATATCCACCTCATCTCTCATATTAAGTTTTCTCTAATGTCTTTTCCCACCTTCACTTTTCATATTAAGTTTTCCTTTTCAACCTCCACTTTTCACTAATGTCTTTTCCCACCCTCACCTTCATGTGATCTATTGATATATGGGTGGACAAAAGCGGATAGAAGATAATGTAAAGTGCATTATGATCCACCCCCACCCCCACATTAAGTTTTTTCTAATGTATTTTTCCACCCCCATTCTCATATTAAGTTTTTTCTAATGTCTTTTCCCACCCCATCCTCATATTAAGTTTTCTCTAATATCTTCCCCTACTCCAACCTTCACCCAACCTTCATATGTGAGGGTAAGGGTGAGGGTGGGGGGAGACATTAAATAAAACTTATTGAGAGGGGAGAGACATCAAGTAAAACTTAATAAGGAGACATTAAGTTTCCCTAATGTCTACCCCCTCATGGGAGTGGAGGTGGGTGAGAGATATGTAGGAAAAATTCATGAGGGTGGGGGTGAGATGAAATATTAAGGAAAACTTTACGAGGTTGGGGGTGGGAGGAGATATTGGGGAAAACTCAGGTTATATTGGGGAAAAATGAAAACTTGAGTTTTCCCCAATATCTTCGTGCACTCCTAAAAACTCAGGTTATATTGGGGAAAAATGAAAACTTGAGTTTTCCCCAATATCTCCCCCCACTCCTAAAACTTCATAAGGGTGGGAGTGGGGAGAGATATTGGGGTTTTCCCCAATATTCCCCATCTCCTGCACCCTCAAAACTTCACAAGGGTAGGGGTGGAGTGAGATATCAGAGAAAACTTAATAAGTTTTCCTAATGTCTCCGCTCACCCCCACTCTCATATAGGATTTGCTAAACATTTTCCCTAATATCACCCCACCTCCATATATAATCCAATTGGGATAAGGAAATAATAAAAAAGAAAAATATTAATATATATTGATATTTCAACATAAATATGTGTTATTATACTTAGTTAGTTAACAACTATATAAGTAAAAAAATTGTTTTACAAGTTTAGTTATTGAAATTGTGGTTATTTAAATTTAACGATGTAGCAAAATAGTTAACAAGTACAAGCCAAAAATGATTCTATCATATGCCAAATATGGTCAAGCATAATTAACAAAAATACAAGTAAATAAGGTGTTGGCTAAACATTCTACCTTTTGGGTCTTTTGGTTGGAATCCGACGATGTAAATCTAGATAAAATCGTTATTTTCTGTTGTTTAAATTGCATTTCTGAATGTATAAAGGGATTCAGTGTGCTGAAAACCTCTGAGGCACTTGGATTATACAAAATTAGCCACTCAAATCTACAGATCCAACCATTCCTCACCGGATTTCAGGCAAAATCAAACGGAAAAAGTTACCAGAAAACTGCCAAAAGGTAGAACCTTTAGACTACGCTAGTAAATAATGGCCCACACTAAATAACAACCAAATTAATGATGATCCTCCACATGTTTGACACCAAAATTGAAAGAAAAGGAAGAATATTAACATGGAATGTTGTTTCAACATGAGTGTATGCCATTGTAATAAGATTGTTAACAACTACATGTTAAATATGGTTTATAAGGTATGACATGGAAATTGTGAATCTCTCAATATAAGGATGTTGCAAAATAGCTAACAAGCACAAGCTAAATATAGTTCATCATTACTAACAACCACAATTACCAAAGGCAATGTAGTGAACTAACTAACAAAACCACAAGCCAAAGATGGTTCACAATTGCTAACAACCAAGTGAAAGATAGTCAAAGATGGTTCATGAGTTTGACTCTAAATAAGCATAGACATGCCATTGAAACAAGGTAACCAACCTCTTGCTATAAAGATATGGTATTATAGCAAGGTGTCCAACAACCCCAAGCTAAATAACTGGCAAGTACTGGAATAAGGGAGGATGATATCACATAAACTTGAGAACTTTCACCTTAATGCCGACTTTTGAATTAACAAAAGCTTTTAGTGCAAGTAAATACATTATAAACCATTTTAGTTTTATGATGGTATGTATGTGAGATTCTTCACAATACACACACAAGCAAAATATAGTCCACATAGCTGACAAAAACCCACTTCCAAAATAATTTCATCTACAATAACCAACAACAAAGTCAAAGATGGTCCACTAATTTTACATCAATTGGAAAAACAAGGAAGATAATTAACTTCCAAAAATATTTCAACATACTATTATAATAACTAGGTAATTAAAAATTACAAATAAAAAACGATTTACAAAGTAAGATATGTGCCACAAAATACTAACAAAAATAAATCAAATATGGTTTATAACAAATAATAACCACACACTAATAACAAAATTAGAAGTCAAAAACAATAACAAAATCATAAGCCAAAAACAATACACGTGTTTGACACCAAATATGTACAGATATATCATTATAGCAACAACAATAAGATAACCAACATTTTAATATAAGAATACTTCATTGTAGCAAAAGAGCTAATAATTACACACACAAAAAAATCAATTGAATATAACTTAGATGGTTGTTAGGAATGATTGTTATCCTCCCCACCCTAATTCAATTTCCTTGAAAATAACATGAATAAATATTGATGTAATGGCTTACGATACAATGGAAAGTTTCCTATATAAAAAGCTTTCCTATATAAAAAGCTGTTGTTGCTTTATCCAAGGGAAAAAAAAATCACACCGAAATATATAAAAATTAACAAAACTTTTAATTCGAATAACCACCTTTTAAACCATGATTGTTATGTATATGAGAGTCTAAGAAGATAATTAACAACTTAGCAGTCGAATGGTACACGTAACCTGTCCATAATATATATATTTTTTTAATCTAAAGAATAAGGAGTATGTGCTGATTTGTCCCATAGTGATTGGGCCGGGCCTTTGTAAATTAAAAGTCATTTGTTTTATCTAAGATGAAAGTGTTTATATGACTCGTCGCACAGTGATTGGGCCTTTGTAAACTAAAAGTTTTGGAAAGATCAAAACTCCACTATAAATACATGCGGCGCATCTTCGCCGCCTCACACATCTATTGTGTACCTGCGCTTCGATTTCTCCGTCAATTGCCGGGCACAGATCCAATCTCCAAAACCCTATACCGTTCGAGGGTGAAAGCAGCCATGGATAACACTCGAGCTTTCATCAGAGACGTAAAACGTGTCGTCTTAAAGGTATTTTTCTGTTCAATTCAGTTCTATTCCATTAAATTTGATTAGAAGAAACGAGTTCCCATCTCTTGACATGGGTATTTATCTTTAAATTCTATTAAGTTCATCGCCTGCATGCTTAAACATTGGCAGCCATATGAAAGTTTTGAATAGCTTTAACGGTAAAAGTTTTAGAGACAATGCAAAAACTTCGCGTGCAGTCTTAAAAATCGGCAGCAGTTTGAAACTCTTCAATAGTTTCATGCAGCTCAAGAATTAGCCATGAAATAGTTTTTATCAGGAGTATTCTATTGTATATAATAACAGATTTGAGCTTTCATCTGCAGATCCAGCCTCGTTAGCTGGCGACGCTCCCTAGCAGACGGTTACATGAAATAATATAAACATTTAGCAGTTGTTTTGAGGTGGTATTTGTGTTAACCGCGGTTTTCCCGTAAAGACATTTTCCCCCTTTTTAATGTAAAACTATCCGTTTCACGAAATGTCTGTTTTCACATTTTTTGCCCTTTCTAATGTAAACTACTGGACGAAATGTCTGTTTTCACAATTTTTTCCCCTTTTTAATGTAAACTACGGGACGAAATATCTGTTTTCATTTTTTCCCCCCTTTTAAATGTAAAGTGTTGGGCTAACGAAATTTCGTATTTCTTGTTATTTTCGGGTATGTTTGTCTTTCCGAAGGAGGTGGTGAAAGGGATCCACGTTGGTGTTTGATAGAAAACTTCCTGATAGAACTGTAGTGGTCTGACAGCTGGCATTCTGTTACGAAACCGTTGCAGTTTATATTTGCTGACGTGTCAGTCTGTTTACTTTGGGATTACAATATTGTGGTCTAACTAGATTCGATTAATGATGTAGGATATGCTTTTTTGAGATTCCCAATTAATCCCATCTTGATCTAATAGACCGAATCATAATAACAAATATTGTATTATTATTTCTTAAAAAAAATATGGGCATTAGTGAATAACCCTTTTTGAGGAAAGCAGCGTCCCTGTGGCGCTTCGGGCATTATCAGGTAAAATCCAGAAAGGCTAAACGCAACTTGCGCTGGGAATTGATCCTGATCTAGGTGTGGCAAAACTCCCACCGTGTTCTATGGTTAGATCACAACCCAATCAACGAATACGTTTCGTAATGTTGCTATATGATCTAGGATCTCTGTTGTGTTATTCCCCATGTCAATGAGATTATATGCTGTGTATTGTTGCATTATTGGAACTAATCTCAAGAAAGAAAGAGTTAATGGAGTAGGGAGAGGGTCGTTGCAGTTGCAAACACAGCGATTTCTCTCCATGAGTTGAAACAGTGGGTCCTGCATCTCTGGAGGGCAACAGTGAATCAGGCTGCAGAGGCTTGAATTTCCAAATAAATTACTTTAATTGTTCTCTGGTCAAAGTAGATCGCGAGGTACTTTTAGCATAGGGTGACAAAGCACGGTTTAGGCCTTAATTGGGATCTTGAGGTATTTATGTTCAGATTGAATTGGCTTAATTAGATTATATGCTGTGTATTGTTGTTGCATTATTGGAACTGCTCACAAGACAGAAAGGATTAATGGAGTAGAGAGAGGGTCGTTGCAGTTCCAAACACAGCGATTTTTCTCCATGAGTTGAACAGTGGGTCCTGCATCTCTGTAGGGCAACAGTGAATCCTGCATCTTTTGGTGTTGTCGGCAGAGGCTTGAATTTCCAAATAAATTGCTTCAATTGATTTCGGGGTTGACTTGGCTTAATGAGATTATATGCTGTGTATTGTTGAATTATTTGAACTACTCACAAGAGAGAAAAGGTTAATGGAGTAGGGAGAGGGTCAGTTGCAAACGCAGCAATTTCTCTCCATGAGTTGAACAGTGGTTCCTTCATCTCTGTAGGTTAACAGTGAATCCTGCATCTTTTGGGGCTGTTGGTAGAGGCTTGAATTTCCAAATAAATTACTTTAATTGATTTATGGTCAAAGTAGATCGCGAGGTATTTTAAGCATAGGGAGAGAAAGCACGGTTTAGGCCTTAATAGGGATCTTGAGGTATTTATGTTCAGGTTGACTTGGCTCAATAGAATTCCTTGACATGGTTTTATGCCAAATACTAGGTAGGTTGTTGGAAACGACCCGTCTTATTTTTAATTTTTTAATAGCTAGAAATGTTTCCAAAAGGGAAATTGCTATGAAATGCCTGGGAAGGTGGACAAATTAAACCATTTTCCATCGAAATATTTTTCCCAAATCTGGTAGGAATTTTGATGGAAGGTAATAGTTCCACCTGATTTGATGGGAGCTTTGACCATAGAGCTTTGCTCTAAGGGTTTTAGCCCATCTTAAGAAGACCCCGATTGTTGGAATTTCAAAAAAATGAGTGAATTAGGTAGAATCAGTGTTACCAGAACCGAACCGGAACCGGTAAAACTGGCCGGTCCGATCGGTTCCGAGCCCAGACCGGTTCAAACCGGCCCCCTGAACCGCTTCAGACCGGTTCCGTACGGAACCGGCCGGTTTCTTGCCTGAATCGGCCGGTTCCGTACGAAACCGGTTTTTTTTTGCCAATGAGGCCCGCGGTCGGAAAAGTGAGGGAGTTTTTTTTTTTTTTTTTAAATTAGGGTTAGGGGCATGCATGGGAAGCTTCTAGAATTGTCTAGAGCCCCTAATGAAGCTATA
>ML785885.1:404335-430271 GCA_009831015.1 Picea engelmannii
CGAGAAGATCTCTTCCGGACCCTCACCGACACTTTCCCCGACACGACATATACAACATTGCTCTTAGGAGCCTCAACATGCTCTTGAGCATCCTTCAATGTTTATGTAAACCACCTGGGTCTTCTGACATAGTTGGAAGGGGCTAACTCCTCCCCACCTGAAGGTTGACTCTCTGAATTGGAAGTCTCTGAACACTGTTCTCCCTTCTGAGCCATTGCTCCTCATCCTCTGCCACTGGTGGTAACTGATGAGACTTCTTAGATGCCAAGTTCTCCTCAAACTTAACATCTCTGCTCACAACTGTCTTCCTCTGTGTTGGTATGAAGATCCTGTAATTTTTTGAGGTCTTGCTGTATTCCATGAGTATATCCTTCTCTTTTGAAGGCACCAACTTTGTCTTCTTCTCCACAGACACATGGATGTACACTGGTTAACTAAAGATACTCAAGTGTCCTATCTTTGGATTCACTCTTGTGAATGCTTCCTCAAGAGTCTTGTTCCCCAATAACCTACGTGGACTCTTGTTCTGCACATATATTGCCGTGTTACACGCCTTTGCCCAAAGAAACATAGGCAGATCTTGGTCATGTATCATAGCCTTGGCAGAACCAATGATGGATCGATTCTTTCTCTCCGCAACCCCATTCTGTTGAGGGTTGTATGAGACTATCAACTCCTCTTGATCCCTGACTCCTTGCAGAGATCCTTGAAGTCATTGGAGGTGTACTATCCGCCATTATGCAACCTCAAGACCTTGATCTTCTTCCCTGTTTGGTTCTCCATCTAGGTCTTGAACTCCCGGAACCGACTGAAGACCTCATCCTTGGTATTCATAAAGAAGATCCAAGTTTTCCTGGAAAAGTCATCCATGAACATCACATAATATAGTGCTCCCTGCACTGATGCCACATACATTGGTCCACTCACATTTGAATGTATAAGATCGAAGATCCCCTTGGATCGACTCTCGTTGCTTGGAAAAGCAGCCTTGGCATTGTTGCCAAGTGCACACCCTCTGCACATTCTCTGCTCCTCAACACTGAAATTTGGAAGACCAGTGACAATCTCCATCAGAATCGACAACGCCTTGTAGTGCAGGTGTCCCATCCTCTTGTTCCATAACTCACACAGGTTGTCATTGTCATGTACTAAGTCCTGAACAGGCTTGCCCTGTGTCCTGTATAAATTGCCCTCTCTAACCCCAATGCTCACTGTTGTGTCAGGGGTAGCTCCCTCTAGATGTATGAGTACTTGCCTTCTCTTGAACATGACTACAAAACCCTTGTCCTCCATAACTGAGGCTAAGATCAAATTCTTCTTCAGTCTTGGTACATATAGCACATCCCGGGCCTCAAACGAACTTCCTGATTCAATTTGGAACAAGATTGTTCCCCCCCCCTTCACTGCATACTTGGCATCGTCACCAAGCTCCACATGGATCCCTGAGTCCTTCGTCAGACTGCTGAACAACTTTGGTGCTTCTGTATTATGATGTGATGCACCATTATCCAAGTACCACACACTCTTGGTGATTGTGCTTGTAGAAAGGCAGGAGACTAGTGTGAATTCCTTCTCAAACTTTGTTGCAAACTCATCTAATTGAGTTTCTGTTGATATTGCTACCTACTGCAATTTTCCTTGCCCCTTCTTATTCTTCAGATACTGTGATGCATAATGCCCACTCTTGTGGCACGTGAAACACTTGATCTTACTCAAGTCCTTTTTCTTGCCCGACTGTGAGGTTGCCCCCTCACTGTTAACCCTTGGAACCCTTTCCTTTGCCCTTCTTGGCCTGATTGTACAGGACTATGTTCTCCTCTCCATCTCCTTGCTTGCTGGCTTTAGAGTCTAGACTCCTCCCAAGTCTCTTCTTGGATGTAATCATCCCAAAGCCTTTCCCAATTGGGATGTTTCTCTCGAGCATAGACTCTATTGAAAAATGGTTCCCATGACTCGGTGAAACCATTCAATGCCACATTTACAAGTTCTACCTCGTCCATTTTCTCCCCAATGGCTGCAAGCTGATCACGTGTCTGCGTGATCTTCATGAGATAGTTGGTAACATTGTCAGATCTTGACATTTGGATGGATTCGAGCTTGTTCCTCAAGATCATCTTCCTGTTTATGTTGTCACTCTGGAACAAATCCACTAGAGCTTTGAACATCTCTCTGGTTGACTGCTTCTCTGCCAAGCGAGGAATCAAATGATCCTTCACAACGTCCATGATCACTCTTTGGGCTTTGATGTCCTTCTCATGAGCCACCTTTTGAGCTGCATCTATCGGTACATGAACAACCTTTTCTACATCTCCCAAAGGTCATGTTCCTTCAAAAACAAGGTTACCCTTGCCTTCTAGGACAGGAAGTTAGATGCTCCATCCTATTGAGATTTGGGTACCTTGGAAAGTGGTCCCCTTGTGTTTTTGGGCCTCTAACCACAAGAGGGAGATGTTTGTACCATTGTGCCGTGTACTTTATGTCTAATTTCACTTTGACTTAGGAGATTTAAGTCAAAAGTGAAATTTGGTCATTTTAGCCTAAAGTGACTATTAATTCATTTTGTGGGTGAATTAGGAGACATAAAGTGAACTTAGGGAACTTAACCCAAAGTGGGTTTTGAGTTGAGATACTTTTGGAGTGATCTCAACCATTGATTAGGTATGGCTTGGGATGATCCTAGCCATCCACATTTAGGTTTCCTTATGGATTGCTCAAGGAGGGCACAAGGGGCAAAGAGAGGCTCATTCACTTGTATGTTCACCAAGAGAGTTGGAAGAAGGGCAAGAGGATGAGGATGGAAACATTAGTTGAGGGAAGCTTGGTCACCTCCTTTTATGGAGGCCTCATGGAGGCTTAGAATCTCTTTATGTTGTGGTGGTTGTTCTTGCTTGGAGGAGGGCACACTTGTGGAGGAGGGCGCACACATAGCAGGCACTAGCTATGGTTGGACGATTGTAGATCTATCAGTTTCAGTGGAGAGGTAGTACACAACTGGTTGTTTGTGTGCAAGGGTTTCTTCATCCGAGGTCCCGAGGTCAAGGGCACATTGTTTCAGTGGGACAGAGCAACAAGGGAAGAGGGCGCACTAAGCTTGGGCGCATTTCTCCTCTTGGAACTCCAAAGCATCTCGAGAGGAGTTGCTATTGTATCAGGTTATATCATATTTGTATTCTTGTTGTATCTCATGCTTTAGACCAGTGTTGCAAACATCGGCATCGGCAAAATATCGCCGAGGGTCTGAAAATGAAAATATCGGCAACATCGGGGAAAATATCAGAAAATATCAGAAAATGTCGTAAGAATGAAAAGCAATGTTGTAAGAATGAAAATATCGGAAAATATCGCCGACCCTGATTTTGAAGATAATATCGCCAACATCGAGATATTATCGAGATGTTGGTAACACTGCTTTAGACATCACTTATATATACTTTCATCCTAAACTGGTTTTCCCCGGGGGGGTTTTATCCAGGGTCATGTTGACCAAAAATGCCTTTGTTAATTTCATGCATGCTTAGATGTGCAGGTCAACATTTTAGAGTTGTAAAGATCCGATGAGTGTTATTTGTTTTGAGTATATTGCATGTGCTAACCATTGGTATGAAAACACTTGCAAGGGCACCTCTAAAGAACACTTAACCATAAAAATTATGAGCAGAAAGTTACTTGACTGTTTGCTGTCCTAAATCAGCAGCAAAGGACAATTTTGGAGTGTAAACTTAGAGCCCAACAAGAG
Organism: Picea engelmannii; assembly: GCA_009831015.1. Lineage (NCBI taxonomy): Eukaryota > Viridiplantae > Streptophyta > Pinopsida > Pinales > Pinaceae > Picea > Picea engelmannii. The sequence continues at coordinate 408,072 of ML785885.1, forward strand.
GTCAAAGACAGACCTGTTGGGCAGCCTCATAGTACCTCAGTTTTCTTCACATCCAACCTTTCTTCAAACCTGAGACTGGCTGCTGCCATTTCTATATTTGAACAAAATAACTGCTGTGTGCTTATTCCTTCAAGCACCCACAAGAATTTCACTCTTGGTTTATAGATCTGCATAAATCTCTTTGCAGATCTGACAGATCTGCGGCAACAAACTGCTGTGTGTCCGAAATTTGTCTCCCTCTCAGAGTGCAAGCTTTGATACCATGTTGAAAACTCTAAATCCAACACCTAGATAAATTATTACCTTGTGATTTCCTTGCTGAAAATTAAATTACAGCTCACAGAATAAAATATACTGATTAGAAATAATTAAATCAGCGGAAGTTACAGGAAATCAAATATCACACATGCACACAGAAAATTCTGCTCATCAAATCAACTTTTCGTTAAATAATGTCAAATCTTACAAGGGCTCCCTTACTCGGAAAATGCCCATTGAGGAAAAATACGAAACAACAAAACTTGACAAATTGCCCTTCAGGAAAAACCCTTTCTGCAGCCCTGTTGTACAGCCATGCATGACCCACTGTACGGACGCTGTACGACCCACAACCTGCTGTACAGCTCGTGACCTGTACGACCCTTCTGTGGCTGTACGACTTCTCCTTGGCTATACGACCCTCAAGAAAATAGTATGGCCTCTGCCCTGGTGGTACGACCTCCACAAAGTCTTCTAGCTGCTTGTTTTCGCCCTCTTGCTGCACTACCTGCAATTTTCCTCCTTCGGATTTGATCTCTAGATGAAAGTCCTTTTTCACCTTGCTGAGATCTCCTTGAATTATAGTCCTTCGTGACTCAACATTCTCAATGAGTTCTCCTTGTGTCTTTCCCCTTCACCTAGCCTTGCTTTTATAATCTTGAGATTTGACAGAATCTTCCAAACCCTAATCTTACTTTGAGATCAATAGCTGAGATTAAATCTCATTCTCACTTGAGATCAATGGTTGAGATTCATTTAATTCACTAATGCAAATAACCTTTTTATTTCATTAAATTAAACTCACTTTAATTATAAAAGCACTTTATTTTAATAATTCCTTTAATTAAAGTAAATTACTAAGGTTGAAGGTTTTGGATGGCTTCCACATGTCTAGGCACTCAGACCTGTGCAGAAGCTTCATTGGGGGCAGTGCTGCCAGTTGAATTCTGTTGTAATTTGATTGAGTTATTGATAAAGCTTTAGCTTTTATTTGATTATCTGCTCCTTATATCTTCTATATATGCTATATGGTTCTTCTACTTATGTATGAAGAGTGAATCACTTTGAAAGGCTTTTTGATCTCTGTCATTGTTGCGGCTTTATGACTCTTTTATTTTTGGTCCCCCTCCCTGGCCTCAAGTGTTAGGAATGATGGACCTCTTCGATGTAGGGTTCCCCCCAGGATCCCTCCCAGAATAGCGCAGCCAGCCCCCCCTCAGCCCCGTGGTTACTTGTTGGACATTAATAATATTATCTTATCTTTATCTGTATCAGACAGTGTATTAGCCCCTTCATGGTGATTGATGAGTCAGATGAGGAGTGTTCTTCTGACCCCCCTCTTTTGACCTCAGCGTTGAGTTCCAGCACACCTTGACATATTCTTGATGTGACTTCGCTTAAATATTCATTCAGTGTCTCTTTCATTCAGCTATGTTCATAGATCTTTTCCTGTTTCTGTTGCTGATAGCATAGCTATAGGAGCTGCTTAGGCACTCCCACACTACGTATTTGTGTTGGATGTACTCTTTTTAGTGCTATTGACCTACTTTTGTGGTCATTTGTTGGATATTAATAAAATTATGATCTTATCTCTATTGATACTGTTTTTGGAATGAGCATTTCTTTCAATGTCTTACATAAGCTGAAAAGGAGTATTTTAAGTGCTATTTTGTTTGTATAGAATTGTAACTGGTGCTAATTACCTGTAATGAACAACAGATATATGAAGGGGAATTGTTTTTCTTTCATTTTCTGGTTAGAAAGGCCTTTGACTATATCTGTGCCTTCATCCTGAAACACTGAAGGTACCTGCAATACAATGAAAGTGTTTCTCTACGTTGAACTGTTTGTTTCTGATATTCCAAATGAATTTTCAGGATTCTTGTGGAATTTTCTGGGATAATGACAGTTTGGCTGCTCTCTTAGCCCTTGAATTAAAGGCTGATCTTCTGATTCTTCTCAGCGACGTTGAAGGCCTTTATAATGGACCTCCAAAAGATCCTCGTTCAAAGCTTATTCACACATACATAAGAGATAAACATTGTGAGGAGATCACATTTGGTGAAAAGTCCAGGGTAGGAAGAGGTGGCATGACTGCAAAGGTTAAAGCTGCTGATCATGCTGCACAAGCTGGTGTTCCTGTTGTAATTACTAGGTATGATTGCATCATATGATTCTTGGTATGCTTTTCCTTGAAAGATTCCTTCTTTCATGTATTCTTTGTTTGAATGGTTGCTGCCTTTTTGTTTTCTCCATTCTTGTTTGTCTGTTGGGCTATTTCCCGGTTTCATGAAAGCATCTAAAGATCTTGGGGCATAAGAATACCTTTGGATAGAATAATTTGACATCTACATTGGAAGTAATACAGATACCTTTGTGCAGAGCAGTCTAAAATTTAGAAGCAAAAGGAAAATCCTTGTTTTCTGCTTGTTTTGGTTCAAATAAAAGGATGGTTGAATGCTGCTACCTGAATCATTTGGTGATTTTGCATTTACCAGTGGATATGCAGTTTTGGAGATTGCCAATTTTAGTGCATTATATATGACTGCATATACTATTTCAAATTTAGAAGTATCATGTTTTTCACTCCATTGTTTTTCTTCCCTTGCGTTTGTTTTCCCTTTTTGGTCATTGCATCTAATTGCAATCAAATTGTAAGTATCTACTGAAAACATAACCTGCATGTTCAGTGAATAAGTAGAGTTCATTCAGCCTGGAAGAGTGGAAAAATGTTGATTTGTTTTTTTGGAAAATGTTTCATCTGTTACCTTAAAGAATAACGAAGGACAATGTAACGTGAGATAGTTACATCATACAAATAACATGGGAAGCAGGAAAGTCCTTTTCTTGTCTTTGTATCTAATTGCAATGAAATTGTATGTATCCAAAACATAACTTGCACGTTCATTTTATAAGTAGAGTTAATTCAGTTTAGAAGAGTGGAAAAATGTTTATTTTTGTTTTGGAAAATGCATCATATAACACTGAACAACTAAGTACAACATGATGCAAGATAGTTAGATCGTACAGTCAACATGGTAACTAGGAAAATCCTTGTCCACAAAAGCTAAAAAGGCCATTGTATGAGCTTGGGCCCCCACGGGGTGGGACTCAACATCATGGCAGAAAGCATCTGGGTGAATTTGTAGGAGTAGAACTAACTACTGCTTAAAACTCTTCCAATTCTTAAGAGGAAGGGGATGAGGAACCTCATTGAAAATAATGTTACAATGATGTTTCCAAAAAAAAATCAATTGCAACTAAACGAACTAAAAGTCGAAGTAATTTGTAGCTGTCCTCGACCATCCAAGTCTTTGCCAAGGAGGGGCCCCTTCGAAGAGAAAGGAACTGCAAATAAGAATTGAAATTCAACCTGAAACCATGACTAGAAAACTCTAGCAGATTGACATTTCCAAAAGACATGTTGAACTATCTCCTTATCGCACACTACACAGGTTGAACTAGTAATGCCAACTTTTTGCAACCTATGCTTGACAACTAATCCATGATGAAGCAATAACCAACCCCAAACTTTATGTCGAAGGAGGCATGAACCTTCCAAATTGATTAACATTGCCACAACAATATCTCCTATGGATCTCCAAACCCCCGCGTTTTATTTAAGTGGAGCTCTATGTTAGAGGAGTGGCACTCCAACTCATAAATATCCTTCATCTCATATATATAAATAGGCTTCCCACTTTGTCATCTTCAATCCTTCTAGACAAGGTCTTCCTGCTACAACTGCATTTTATATAAACAACTCTCTAGACTCGTACGAGAAAGACTTGAGAGAGTAGCCTTGTCCACACCATAAAGATTTTGAGCATTGTTAAGAGTCTTCCATGTATGCCATTCTATTTGAATTCCATAAGTCCTTCCAAAAAAATAGTGCTTTTCTAGCCAGCCTTTGTTGTCATACTTTGGAGAGAGACCAAGCTGACCCTCAGACAATGTGACTTTCTAGATTGTTTGGGAGGCTAGATCCCAAGCAGCCCAAGGACCCTCTAATTTCCAAGTAAGAAACCCAAAGACTACATGCCAAGTTGCCTACACACTCTTAAGAGGAATCAAACTTGGGATAACAAAGGCCTTAACATTACCAATAATGTCACAGAGTTGAGAAGGGCCTCTAATCCCTCCAATATGATGACATTGTTGAATTTGGTGATGCACTAAGACTTGCCAAGGAGCACCCCCTTCCACTACCCGTATCACCCATTTTCCTGGGAGGGCCATCCCTTGGGCTTGGGCATCAAGATGGTCCAAGCCCATGAAAGGAAGCCCTGTTGCCCCACATTGTTTTCCCTAGATAAAACTCTGAAGCTGCCACACATTCTAAGCCTTTATAAGCTGATTTGGAAGGAAAGAGACATTAGTGTTAGATTTAGGGCAATGAAGCAGAACAGTAGTATCTTTTTAATTTCAGTGAATAAAACAACTAGATCTAAGGTTCAACAAACTCAAACACTTTAACTAGTATTCAGATCTAGGAGATCTAAAGTGAGACAGTAATAAACTCAGTAAAAATTAGATCTGATAATCAGAAATAAAACTCAGATCTACTGTTCAATAGTTAAACAAGAACTCTACTAATTGGACAGTGAACAGTTCAGGATAAGACAAAACAGTGAAACAGATCTATAAAGCTGAACTCAAAAACATTTCACTGATCTATAGATCTAGAGTAAACTGATCATGAACAGTAAATCAAACTAAGAGACAAATGAAAAACTCAATTTAGAGATCAGATCAGATCTAGTAGTTGTCTAGGCTAATATGTAGATCTAGAAGAATCATACAGTATAGAAATCAAAACAAAGTATAGATCTGAAGATAATGAGTAGACAGCTTACCTAGTGCAGAAAACTTTACCTCTGAAGAAGTCACAGCAACCACAAGAGATGTAGAACCATTTGTATTATGCTCAGACAAGGTTCAGTTCATAGATCCACCTTATAGGTTGAATCTCTTGCCAATAAATGAAGAATCTTTCTTGCCACCAAAAGGAATAGAACCAGAAGGACTTTACACAGTTGAAACCCTCAAACAAGTTTGCTTAAAAACATTCAAAGCTCTCACACAAAGAAACTGAGGACAGAAACCTTTACAGGAGGAGTGGCTTAGAGGAGGTCAAGGCTCAAAAGAGAGATCTGAGCAGAAATTACTTTACAGCAGAGAGGAGGGCCGAGCTACAACAGTACCCCACACAGCAGTGTAAAAGGTAGCACCCTACAAATACACCACAGCAAGAAGGGGCCGCACCCTATAGGCTTTACACAACAGAGCAGAAGAGGGGCCGCACCCTAGAACTCATCCTCAGCAGAAAAGGAGAGGGCCGCACCCTAGAACTTAGCCACAGCAGAAGATGAAGAGGGCCGCGCCCTAGAACTCAGCCACAACAGAGATTGGAGAGGCCACACATCATACAGGTTTACCACAGTTGAAAGGAGAGGGGAAGCACCCCACAGTCAGCACTCAAAAGAAGCCGTAGCCACACCACAAAAGTGTGCAACAGAAAATTAGAAGAGGCCGCAGCAAGAAGACTTCACTCACAGCAAAAGGGGCCGCAGCTTCAACAGCAGAAAGGAGCCGCGGCTAGGAGAGGATCCAATCACACTTAGAAACAAGTGATACAAAAGGTGAGTGATATGAGAGGGGGGGTTCTATTTATAGTTTAGGTTAGGGGTAAGGTTAAATTAAAATAATAATTAAGATATCATGTTTAAATTAAACAATTTAAACATGGTATAATAAATATTTTAATTTAACTTTAATTAACCCTTAAAACATAAAGGTAAAGGAGGGTTAGCAAGGTGGCAATACTCATACACAAGTAAAGGTAAAGGAGTGTTAGCAAGGTGGCAATACTCATACACAAGTAAAGGTAAAGGAGGGTTAGCAAGGTGGCAATACTCATTCCTTCATTTTTCATGGTGAACTTGTTACTTTATCATCATTGCATATGGGACTTATCCCTCATGTGGTTATGTCCTTCTTCAAGGAAGGTCATGCACCAACAAAATACTTGATCGAGGATCAAGTAGCCCCAAAACTTTTTCTGGGGTCTTATCCACCAAGGTCAAAGACCAAGAATCAATCCTTGTCACAGGCATGGGTACCCTGGACATTTCCAGGGGACCTAGGCTTATCTAGGGGCTTTAACTGCTTGGTCCTAGATCAAGAACCCCATTCGTATACTGGGGGCTCTCTCAGGGGTCTTTACTGCTTGGTTCTAGACCAAGAACCCCAGTCGTATACTGAGGGCCCTAACAAGGGTCTTTTGCCATGGCACTAATTGTTTGGTCCCAGACCAAGTACCCCAGGAGTGCACTGGGGGCCCTAGATCTCGTCTAGGGTCTTAGCCATCCTCCAGGAGAATGGCTCTTGCAGCTGCATATAAATTTAACAGTATGGGGTAAGGTACAAATGTCCCAAGCCATGAAAGGAAGCCCTGTTGCCCCACATTGTTTTCCCTAGATAAAACTCTGAAGCTACCACACATTCTAAGCCTTTATAAGTTGATTTGGAAGGAAAGAGACATTAGTAATAATACAAATGGCCTCTTGCTAATATTTTGTCCACAATTGTAATGCGCCTAGCAAGGGGCAAGTCGAGAAGAGACCAAGCCAGAAGATTATTTTCAAATTCTCATGATCTATTGCCATTGATCTGCGAGAGAAACCCAGATGCCAAAGGGGATGCCCAAATACCAAATGATCACCTTAGGTTAGATACACTTCCACTTTGGATTCAACCATTTTGGGGGATCCTCTTTCCCATTAAGAAAGACTTATGTTTTGTCCTCATCAATGACTACCCCAACAACTTTTGTGAAAGTATCCAAACATGAAATTGTTCCCTTGAAAGAATGTTGGGTCAGCTCAAGTGTTAGAGCTAAGTCATTTGCAAAGTGGATATTAAGAAGTTGATTATAGTTGGGAAAGTAGATACCTTTATTTTTTCCTTGCATTTTTGTTTCCTTAAAGTATCTGAGACCATCGACTATGATGACATAGAGATAGGCTGCCTGTTGCCGCAAGATTTGTACTTGTGCAAAGCCCACCCCCAAATCTTGCGTAACAATGGAAGAAACTACCACTGTCACCTTAGTAGGATCTTCCCTTGTTTTAGTGACAGAGGAGGTCCACCACAAGGGAGGCTTCCCTGGTGACCTCAAGGGATGAAATAGCAAATTTAGTAGCCAAGCCTACTGCCCCCTATCTTAATCACTGGTTAGTTGGTCTAGGTCTAGGAAGGAGAGAGAGGTTGTAATGTAGTTTGTTGTACCTGCCCGGAACAAGAACACTTTGCAGCATATATATAACAACTTCCAAGCTAAAGTAAGCAACAATGACCTCTTTTAGACACTAGACAAGTTAAGTAGCTATGGCTGTTGCAAATTGCAGGAGTAAACCAGTCTTATAACAACAATGAATAATTTACAACAGCAGCAACAAATAGTGCTCAGAAATGTAGCAATTTAGCATCAAAAGTAAGCATTCATCAAGCACAAAATTATCCAATTGCTAGAGGAAATTTCTGAACAAGTTAGGCCACCTTTAGATGAGTGTATGCAACACATTGATGTAGTTTTAGATGGCTGTAGCAAACTTTTATAACAAAAGAAAATAATATAGTGAGTTTGCTAGGGTTAGAGTTAGTAGAGTTAGTAGAATACTTGAGAGATTTGAGAGAGGGGTTTTATCAATTGATTTCACCATAAGAGTTACTTCTAGATTAGTTCCTTTACCATTCTAGGGCTAGGAGTCTCAAATGCATCCAAGCTTGAAGGTTGATCTACTTGAAACCAAGAGGTAGAGTCTAAACCCTAAAGGGAAAACACATTTGGGCCTTAGGTTTTAGACTTGAGGAGAAGGACGTCTAGGGTGCAAGCACTTTTGGGCCCTAGATATCGTTTCTTCCTTCTTGTAGCTTCAACTAGGTCAAAGATCAATTGTCTAGGGCTAAAATTATAAAGTGCTAGCACTTTAGGTCTTTAGGGTTCTAACCCTAGGAAGGACAATTCACAAATTTTGGAAAAGTAAAACTTTGTGAGAGGAAGAAGCACTTATGTTCTTCTCTTAGGGTTTCAACAAAACAAAACTTCTTGCAACAAAATAACAATTTTATCATTTACATCAACAACATATTAAATAATTTCAGAAAATTACTTACTTCATCCAAGAAACCAAGAACATTTAACCCTAATTGCAGAAATATCCATCCAAAATTAGCAAGCCATCCACAAGAGATCCATTCCAAGCATAACGCATGAGAGAGAGAGACCAATAACCCCAAAGGGGCCGAAAATTTCAGAAGTACTCCTCCATATGTTGAATTTTCACTATGCTAGGCGCAAGCATGAGGTTTATTTCATTTTAGCATTTACTTGACCATAAACAAATGCAACTACACCATTCACAAGTGCTGCAATAACCAAGATCACAAGAAGTACTATGCACAAGAACACAAAATATCCTGGGAAACCCTTCTACTCAAGGGAAGAAAACCCAACAATCCTTTGCTATATTCTCAAGAGAAGATCCCCCAACTGTAAAACCCTAATGCACACAAGAGGGTGCTCTACAACATTGAAACTTGCGCCCAAGAGAGGTGCGCACTTCAGCCTTATGTGTAGGTCTGAAATTTCCAAATGACAAGTGACAAGTGTGAGAGTGTGAGTGTGTTTCTTCAATGGGGAAATCACCTCTATTTATACTAGACCAGACACAACAATAGATGTATCTGTTGGGACGACATGGCCGACCTTAATAACTCAGAAAATAATTAATTATTACAATAAACCTTAATTATCTTTCACATATGGTGGGGTTGACTTGTACCCTTTACATCACAATTAGGGTTACAAACAAATCTTACACTTTGGCAATATAGAAAGGGATCCACATGTCCACTAGTGCTCAGCCACTAGGGACATGTCCACCTATGCTCAGCCACAGGGATGTCATACTCAATAGAATCATCTGGAGTACCACATCGTCTCAACTCTCACACAAAGGAGAGCGATACAGCCATCACATGGACACACCCAACCACTGGGGGATGACTCAACTCTCTAGAGGAGAACGATGCCCCAACCATTGGGGGACGACTCAAATCTCACACAGAGGAGAACGATGCCCCATTACGTGGGTATGCCCAACACTGGGCTCCCTCTCAGGTTGACTCAACTCAGTCACAAAGGAGAACGTATCCTGGAGGATGTCTCACGACGTTGCAATCATCAACACCATAGTGGTGAGGAGAAGATTATCAAATAATGAAAGATAGTGTTGGCCTAGCATATTTGTCCACATAAAATGTCAACCTCAAAATAGAAGTGCGGCTGACCCCCTCATTTATCCCTTTACAAATGCTAAAGTGCAAAAAATAAGTCATAATAGGCCACATGTGTGAGATGTCAAGCCCTCTTGTGCAAGGAAGAGGTCTCCAAAGGCCATGTGGCACCAATCCAGAGTGAGGTGGGAGCAAATGATGTCTCTCCTCCCTCAAAGCCATGCCAACCATCATTAGTAACCCTAGGTATCCACCAAATCGTAGCTCCATCAAACCCCAAAGATGACATCATCATCAAAATAGGGCCAATGTCTAGGATCCAAGTGCTGCATTTAGGCTGGAGGGAGCTGCATCTCGTCTCTGCATAGTGTCTAGATGTCTGCTACTGCAACGTCCTTGATCTTGTGGACAAATAAGCCTCGAGGTACTTTGCCCAGCCTATGGGTTTCCAACCCATTTGTGTGCCATCATGACTGAAGTTGCTCATACCAAGCACATTTGTCCATCGTCCAAGGTTCCAAGGATGTGAGAGCTGATGTTTGAGGGTGGTGAGTCATTGGATGACCCATTGCTCTCCATCAAACACACTAAGGTTTTGCAATAAAGGCACAATGTCCTGGGTACAAGCCCAGGACGTCCCTCAAAGAACCATGTTAGGGCCATCCAAGACAAAACAAAGTATAAGATAAAGTTATCCAAGGTTCACAAGAAACATTAGTCCTTAAAGCATGCAAAGTAAATTGTAACTTAAGATATAAGCCATGTAAACAATTCACCTCAGTATTCCCTTCAAGCATCACACCAGCCCAGGACCCCATGTGAGCTGACAAGTTTAAGTATGGGAGGGCCTTCATCCAACCCTATTAGGTGTGTTAACCTAGACAGGAAATAAAATAACCCAGGTAGAGGGATAGGTCTCGAGGGAAGTAGGAAATAAAGAAACCCTTCAAGAGTAAGTGTGAAAGTGATATGGTTTTTAGGGCTTACTTCATGGTTTATGGTGTCAGTTAATCCATTTCTATCAGTGACTTTGTGGCGGGTGCGCTTGCTCTTGAGTTACCACTTTCTTAAGTGCCATTTTTTCCAAACCCCTTTATTTGCCTTTTTATTTGTCCTTTTATGATATTTGCAAGTTCCCTTTATAAGGTTTCAAGCTATAGCATCATTGCTTAGGACTGGGGTGAGCACGAAAAGGGTAGAGCTCAAGTTTGGATTGTTTTTTGAGAGTCCTTTGCTATCATTCCTTTCTTTCTTTAGCATCATTTTCTTATTCTTTTAGTAGCAATTGCAATCTACCTCTAGGCCTTTATCCCCTCTTCTCATGAGAGAATGGACCATGACCCATTACCGAAGTTTAGTACACTATGAGAGGCTCCAGGATGGAAAGTGTTAAGTATGGTGGGGAACATAACTTTTGTTGATTTTACCTGAACCTAGCACTTGAAAATTAACTCGAAATAAAATCGCTTTATTTATTAACTGCACAACTAGGTTATCAATGAAACATTAGCAGAAGCATTAAAAAACAAAAACCAATCACATTGCACACAGATTTCGGGTAAACACCCCTGGAAGAACCCTTGCGGAAAAACTAGATCTTCTTTTATTAACCTTGGGCTCCCTTCCTGGGATAATGGCCCTTCAGAGGATTACAATGTAGCAATAGCCTAGCCCACATGGCTGCTATCTCACTCGCTGCCCCTTTGCACCTTTCCTCAGCCTTGCCCACTCACACTTGGATGAACTCTCTTCACCCACTCAATGAGATATCCTCACTTTCTCTCAGTGTGTCTCATCCTCTCACCTAGGCTGCCTTTTATTACATTGAGATTTGATCAAATCAATCACTAACCCTAGATCTCCAAAGTGATCAAAGGTTGAGATCTAATCTCACTTTCACTTTGGATCTAACGACTAGGACTTAATCAAACTCTCACTTAAGTTACTAATGCCAAAACTTAGGCATTTAACTTAATTAATTAAAAGGTCATTCACTTTAATTAATGACTCATAAGGTGAACTTCCTAAAGTTTACTGAGAGGTTACAAGGACGACTTCCACATGCTAGACACAAAGCCTATTTGGAAGTATCTGTCCGACATTAATACATCAACACTCTTAGCGAGGAAGGTACTTCTACCACTTGAAGGTGGATCTATCTTCGTTATCAAATCTGCTACCTTACCAACTCTGGTTGCTTCCTCTGACATGAAAGCTATCCCAACCATCTCTCTCGGACCTTTCTGCGAAGACTTTCCTCTAATCATGCTCCTAGAAGCCTTCTGCTCCAGAGCATCCTGCATGGTCATATCGTACCATGAATTCTTCTGGACAGTCTTGGAAGGATGCTCCTTCCCACTGGAACTTGAAGGAAGACTCACTTCGTCTAGGATTATATGTCTAACATTCACGTCCTTTAACTTATAGGTGACTAGGTCTTTTGGATCTGCTGGTGGGGCCACGATGGAGTTGGCAAACTCCCAAATGTCGTTCTCCATCAACACCAGCATAATCTTCTCCTTCCAAGGATTGTAGTTGGACACCCTGTCCAACCTGTCTTCGAACCACAATCTTGATGCTGCCATCTCGACAACTTGCTAAAAAACTAAAAAATTTGGCTTCTCGGACTTGTTGCTCGCAGTCTCATGCTACTGCTCGAGTATTTTCTGAGCTGCCCGAGCCATTCCTAGTCGCTGCCCGACTATGTCATCTTGTTGCCCAAGCTGCATGCCCGTTGCTTGGGACTTCTACCCGCTGCCCGGTGTTGCTCGACCACTGTCTCAGCCCTTTTGCGACCTGTCTTGGCGGCTGGCCCACGACCTCCTTAGTTGGTGGATGCTCCTCAGCTTGCGTGACCCTAGTCTCCTCGTTCTGTCGACGACATAACCTTCATGTGCGACTATCCTCTCACCAGCCGCCGCATCCTGTTCCACAGATCCTCTTCCCTACTGGCGCTCATGCTGCTGTCCATCGGTCGCAAATGTCACCTCTTGTGCGACTATCTCAGTCGTCTTCTCCGTTCGCTGCAACCCCTTCACGATGGTTGCAATTTCTGGTGGCTCCTAGTTGCAACTCACACCCGTGATCCTTGCACCCATATTCTTCCAGTGGACGATTTCTCTACGCCCAGCCAGTCCTCTCGTCGTTCCATTTGCCGGTGCCAGCACATGCCCACAATCTCTCTTGGGGACTTACTCCACCAGCCCCTCTCATGGAATGTTCCAACAACCCAAAATTTTGGCTGTTGCTCCTTAGCGGCCATGTCCCAGTGTATCTGCAGTCGGCGGCTCCAACTCCTATGAACTGAGACTTCTCTTGGCACCTTTGACACAACACCAACGCCTGTGATCTCAGCAGCCCGTGGGTATCTTTGCTGCCCGATCCAATAATACAGTAGCACGACCATACGATCACGTGCCCCTTAGCCAATTTTTCTATTGCAACATTAATCCGTATGCTGTACGGATCATACAGATGTTGTACGGTACGATTCTCCTTCCCCCCCTTTTTTATTTAATAACCCTGCAACTTCTACAAAAATTAAAAAAAATTCTTGCCGACAAATTATCGTTGCTATACCTTGTCTTGTGCAATCTGGCTTCCGTCAGAACCTAGGCTCTGATACCATGTTAATTTTACTTGAACCTAGCACCCGACAATTAACTCGAAATAAAATCGCTTTATTTATTAACTTCACAGCTAGGTTATCGACGAAACATTAGCGGAAGCATTCAAAAACAGAAACCAATCACATTGCACAAAGATTTTGGGTAAACACCCCTGGAAAAACCCTTGCGGGAAAACCATATCTTCTTTTATTAATCTTGGGCTCCCTTCCTGGGATAATGGCCTTTCAAAGGATTACAATGCAACGATAGTCTAGCCCACTTGTCTGCTATCTTCCTCGCTGCCCCTTTGCACCTTTCCTCATCCTCGCCCACTCACACTTGGATGAACTCTCTTTACCCACTCAATGAGATCTCCTCACTTTCTCTCAGTGTGTCTCATCCTCTCACCTAGGTTGCCTTTTATGACATTGAGATTTGACCAAATCAATCACTAACCCTAGATCTCCAAAGTGATCAAAGGTTGAGATCTAATCTCACTTTCACTTTAGATCTAACGGCTAGGACTTAATCAAACTCTCACTTAAGTTACTAATGCCAAAACTTAGGCTTTTAACTTAATGAATTAAAAGGTCATTCACTTTAATTAATGACCCATAAAGTGAACTTTCTAAAGTTTTCTAAGCGGTTACAAGGACGACTTCAACATGCTAGACACAAAGCCTATGTGGAAGTACTTGTTCGACCGTAATACATCAACAACGTTACCCTTGTGAGGCCACCTAGTAGTACCCCTTTTCCCTGGGTGGTGACAACATGAGACTAGGGCATAGTCTATGATCACCAAGGTGACTGACACAATTTCCCAAGCCAGTGATACATTATCCAACTTCAACCAAAGATCCTCATCCACATGCTTGACAAATTAAGCACAACACTTTGCATGAAAGAGGGACTAACATACCTCATGGTGACACTCTCTTACCATCTCCCAGACTCTGGGTTGCTTGGATGTGATGAGCCTTGGTTGACCTGTAGCTATAAAGGTGAATGAGGGGGGTTGCTAGGCTCACATCTATGGACATGCTGATCATCATCATGGTCGGGATCATGTTCTCCATTGCGGGCCACGAGACATGATCTCCTTTAGTTACCCCTAGGCATGGGGGGGTAACAGTGCCAATGGACACCCTTGTAAGATAGAGCATTACAACATAATAGGCGTTGAAAGCACACCATTCACAATAGGATTTGAAAGCATACCATTCACACCATTCACATGCAAAAGCTTGTGAGAAGAGTGATGATACAAATCGATGACGCAAAGAGACAAATTGAACCAATCCAACATGTTGAGGATGAAGTCCCACTTGACTCGCATAAGAATATCGATCTTTAAAAGCAGATCCTTTTGGCTAGATTTGCGAGTCCACTCAAGGAGTGATAAGATAATCAAGAATAAATCTTCTCTTTATCAAACATGTTTGCTCCTTGTGAATAATCTTGGCCACCGACAATTAAATCTACTTGGCAAGGGTTGTCGACTTTCGGGGTTACTTTGAAAGTGTTTACACCATGCTTGGGGTGCTTCATGAGATTTGGGGTACATGGTGTATGTTCATCCCCTGGATGTTCCAAGATGGATTGGCACATGAGAGATGGTCCTTGATGGATTTGCATAGTTTAGATAGCATACTCAATGAACGCTTGACCTTAGATGGTTGCTGGCTTGGTGTTCTTCCCTTAGGGGTTGGAGTTCTCTTGATTAGTTTAGAGGACACCCTTCATTGGGGCCCCATGTAGGATCGATCCACCTGCTTGGAGAGCACCCTAGATGGGATGAGGAGAGATGTGTAGCTTAGAGGAGGGCTTCAGGCCCTAGTTGGAATGTGGCAGCTTGGATTCCTATTTGGAGGATTGGAGATGGATTGGGGATGCTTGGGGCTTTGACAATATTCTGGCAGGGCAATCGACCTGATGGTGGACATTGCTTAGGAGGGTCAATGGAGTCCGCAGAGGCTTGTGATGGAGGGATGTGGACTTGCCTTGCATAGCTACATCACCATTGAGCCATTATTGTGCACATCACCTTGGAGCATGACACAAGTACTTTAGAGTGTAGCAAGTGCTCATTGTAGGTTGTTTGTAAAGGCTAAGGCTCACATTGTATTCTTGGCCTCCATTACAACTCATATAAATAGAGGAAGGAGAGTCTATCCATTCATATATATATATATATATATATCTGTTCATTCACTCACTTGTATTCACTCTTGTGATGAGATGTGACCCAGAGAAGAGTGCGCACGAGCCTCTCTCTAGGGTCTTCACATGTGCTTGATTTCTCTCTCTCTCTCTCTCTCTCTCAAGTAGCTAGATTTTCTTGGTCTTCTTGGAGTATCTTGGAGCATCTTGGAGGTAATGGAAAATATTCCTTCATAAAAAATTCAACCATCAAACAAGATAAACTTTAGTTAGTTCCACCTACAAATAGCTAACTATTGGTTAATCACCTAAAACAATAGTGTTTGTTGGTCTAATGGAGAGGGCCAATAAAGATTATGGCTTACAAAGCCGCAAAGGATTTATCCCATGTTCAAGTCAACACAAAAATACAATGAAAAGAAGTATGCCTTAACTACAAGAGTCAAACAAGTTGTAGGACCTTCCTAGTGGCCTTCCAAGCACCCTAAACTCTAAATTATTCAACAAAGACACCACAATAACCTTTATAGGATAAGAGTGGCTTGCTCCTGCTACAGAGAATTAGTCATATTTGGGCTATAACTTGCTTCACAAGTCATTGTAGTAGAGAATGATGAATCATGTGAGCAAATGAGTGCTTGACATGGCCTACTTATATCCAATAGGGAAAGCTGGGAACTTAAACATCCATGTGGACCAACTGGCTCCCTATGTGATTGCTTTGCCTTCATTTACCACGTGTTCATTCTTGATTTGGGTACCTTGGGTCACAATTGTTATCTTTTGGAATGGTGAGTCATTAGCTGCAACGATTGACTTGACTGTAAAATATGGTTCTTGGGGCTGTTGTGATTAACTCAAGGGTTAATAGTGGTTCCTTCTTCCCTTTATTTTGAGTGCTACCCATTACCCCTCATATTGCATGAAGAATGCACATATGATTTTCATCAGACATTCTAGGGATTTGCAAAATGATAGCTTCATGCGATGTGACTTGACTTGGAGATGGAACTTCCATTTGGTTGCTTGAATATTTTGGATTAAATGAGGCTCATTTATCCCTTGTGTTATCAGTGGTCAGGGCTCATCCATTGATTCTCTCTTCATGGTGGCATATATTTTGTTGATGGATTAGTATGCTATTGGATATTTTGTTGATGGATTAGCATCATAACACTTATTGATATATATCCTTTGGTCATCACATGTTGGCAAGGATGTGATCACATTTGAGGAGAGTGCTTGGCACTGTTATCGTGCAATTTGTACTTGCCCAAAAGCCAAAGGCAAGTGAACAATAAATTGGCATAACAGGAAGTTGTCCTATCACTGTCACCTAAACAAGACACCTCTTTCTCTTTAGGGGTAGTACCCCAAGGGAGACGTCCCCAGTGACCTGGGGGTTTGAGAAGGCTAAGGTAAGATTATCAAGAAAGTTCTTTCCCTCTCACAAGTCACTTTGATCAGAAAGTCCCAATGGTTTTAATAAGATGAAGCAAAGTATTTTTTAAGTGTACCTGCCTAGAACAAGACAACAAGAAAAACACAATTTGCAAGTACCAATTGATGTTAGTGCTTCATAAAACCATGGACTTTGAATAAAAGCATAAGTTGATATAAAAGATGAAGCAACAGAAATATTTATAACAACAATGTATATATAGTAGTAGCTTCACAATTATGCCTTCATAAAGCTTTAATAATGACCAAAAATGATAACCTAAAATTGGCAATATGCTAGTATTTGTCAGAAGCAATGACGACAATGTAAAATCAGCTCTAACACTTGCTTTTAAGATACTTTTACTGCTGTCATAGATGGCTGTAGCTATCTTTTGCAACAGCAGCAAGATAGTTAGTAAGTTAGTCTAATCTAAGGTTAGAAGTGGTTAGTAGAGATCTTGAAGTAGATGGTTTGAAAGTTGTTTTCATCAATCAATCAATTGTAAGGTATGAATTAGTGCCTTTTGGGTAAATGGAGTCACTTTTGCAGCGGCAATCTTTAGGAGAAACAAATGATAATGGGTGAGCTAAAGAGAAGAGGGAGGATGGTTGAGGTGTTAGTAACCCAAGGCCTCAATCATCAAAACCCTAGAAGGAAAAAAAGTCACTAGGAAGTAGTTAACCCTAGGCCCTAGCGATTTTCCTTCTTCTTTAGGTCAAGCTTGAAATAAAAATGAAAGCTTAATGAGGCAATAGTAATAGAGTACTACTAAGGTAGGGCTCTAGTATATGCTTCAATGGAGGTGTCTTCTAGCATAATCAAGTAAGTGAAAAGTTATTGAGAGAAGGACAATAACATTTGCTTTTTCTCCTAGGGTTTCACACTAGCAATTTCATAATCTTATAAATGAACAAGTAAAAGATACCATAACCATTCAAAGAAAGAAGGATTGCATATTTCTACTTACATTCACCAAGAATAATCTAGTCACAAGACTTTCACCATGAAAATGCAAAAATACACCAATAAAAGCTCCCTCCAAGAGTTGCGCACCACTTAGTTCAACCAATAAGACTTAAAAGAGGCCGATTTTCAGACCTCACACTTGTGTGAGTGAAAGATGATGAATAAAAATGAGAGTTTGATCTCTTATTTATACAATACAAATGACCTTTAATTTCATTTTAGGTAAAAAAAAAAGGCCAACATGGCCAGTTTACATAAAAAATCCAGTTTTACATAAAATTGACAATAAAAACCCTAATTTTATCTTTTTAGGGTGACGTCATGCCCTTCCTAGGGTGACGTTGGGCCCCCTCTTGGAATGCTAGGCCTTCAAAGTGAAACGTTGGGGCTCAAAACCCCTCAGGAAGGGCATGGCGCCACCCTAGGAAGGGGATAGATGAGAGCAAAACCCCTCGAACCAATGTAAGGGATAGATGAGAGGGAAAATGATGAAAAGTGATAAGTATGGAAGGAATGGACGACGACCTTTCATAGACCCACCCAGTGGCAACTCATCCCTAAGGGAACCAACTTTCTAGGTCACTCTATCACCCCTCCCCAGGTATGGGCAAGTTAAAGGGCATAATGTCCAAGCAAACGTCATGAAGCAAAAGAGAATTAAATGCACATATTCAAATGTTTTGAGAATCAGAGTGACACATACCATGATACTTGGACTCATTACCTCATGGAGCAAGTCCCACTGCTTCTTCAGAACCAAACCGATGGGATGGATGCTGCTGCTATTGACAGGATGGAGGCGCTGAAGAAAACGGATGGGCCCTCCAGGGCCAAGCTCATGTCAATATGGCTCTCGGTACTCCATGTCTAGGACTTGTGGGCCTCGAGACATAATCTCCTTAGTTATCCCTAGGATAGGGGATAACATGCACATTTCCCATGTGTTCTCTCGATTTATTATTGGGGCTATATTGGCACATATGTGGAGGTAGCATATTATTATTTTAGTGAAGCCAATACCTTTTTATATCATGGTGCATTTTAGACCAAGAATTCACTGGAACATACCATGGTGGACACATACTTTAAGACTTGTACTATATCTTGCACATTATATGGAGTTGTCCTACTCTTGATGTAAGCTACTAATACATATGGTTGACCCCAGTCCCTATCCATGGCACACATGATTACACAAAAATAATATTTTATTCATGGAGGGCACACATCACTATTTCATGGAGTCGTGGCTTAACGTTCCTAGCCCACGAGTTATGAAGAATATGCATTTTATTTGTCACATGGGCCATCCACCTTTAATATTATGAAGCTGTCATTATGGAACCGTGGGTCCTCATGTTCACATATCATTGTAGTGGTGCACACATATACTATGTTAAGAAGTCATTTTTATTACCTAGCGCATCGATCCATCACAAGGTATCTGTTCATATGGATGGGGTTGACCTTTCCATTACATAGCCCATGAGCATTAAGGAAGATGTGTGGCACTTTGATTTTATGGAGACACCTTTTTATTACATTGAGGCAAGCCTACATAATGGTTGATTAATCCGTTGCATGTATTGGGGGGATCACATGAAATCACCTTGTATTGGAGCCATCATTTGATTAGAATGGTGATCCCATCGAATTGTTGGATGTGAATCCACATCATTGTGTAATGTTCCCAAGCCAATATGACAGGAACATCACGTTTTTGGTGCATTTTTAAACTTTTTCTGAGTGTGGCATTTCGTCAAACACTTTGCTGATTTACTTATTTGTATGTGTTTACTCGTAGGTTGACCTCTTGATTTCGGCCTTAGGGTTTATGTTCAATAATCACACATAGATCTGAAGATCCAATCAATGAAAGTACAAGATACACCAAATATGGAACCAATAGCAAGATCTGACCTTTATTAATATAATGAGCAAGAACCTGATACAAGAGTGAGGCCGATCTGGAATGCTCAACAGATGGCTCCCATAAACACAATAGAAGATGCTACAAAATGCTCCAATAGAAGACTACAAGCCTCCAAAGGTTGAATACTCAATGAAGACCAATGCAAGAATAGATTTGAGCCATATGAAGTGCCAAACCCCCAAGCTGGAAGATGCCACGCCCTGCTGGAACACTGAATAGCCTCAACAATTCGGCCTTTCTATCAAAGATGTCCAAAGTTCAAACCCTCCGATGAATATGACAAACTGTAGATCGGGCAAATGCAAGAACAACCCAGGTGCTCAAATCTCCAAGATCCCTCTCAAACTCATGGATCTAGCCTCCCTCCAAGGAATGGTGTGCCCCCCCTGGATTCCTGAAACCCTAGATAATTCGGCCTAGCTGAAGAAGCCTCCAAATGAGTCCAATGAAGATGCCAAACTGTAGATTGGGATGTGTAGAGTCCCCTCTTGAAATATCAAACCGAAATACCAAGGAATGCTTCTCCAAATGCTGAATCCTCAAGTGGAGCTGCGCCCTCCTGAAAACTGTCAAACCCTACAATTTCGGCCCCGATGAAGGAGGCCTCCAAATGCCCTGAAACTCGCTAGAAAGGTAGATCGGGACATTGCAATCACTAGGTGAAGTCTCAGGGTCAGATCTGAAGTATAACCCCTCCAAACTGAATAGATCTGAATCTCAAAAATGCCCTCCTTCTCTCCAATTCGCCCCAATGCTCTAGGGAATCATCTGGATCATAGGTCTCTCTCAAGAGGCACTAGAAATCATGGTCAAGACGCTGCAATCAAAACCCAGGTGCTAGAATCTCCAAAAGCCTTGCCAATCACCGGGAACGAACTTCCCTCAATAGATGGTGCGCCCCCTTGTTGGAAACCCCCAATGGTGCGCCCTCCTCCTCTTCCTGTGCCTGTGGTTGGTGTAGAACCCTTCTGCACTGAGTATATCTGAACTAGAATGGTGTGGGGGAGTATTGCATCCATGAGACCAAGCTTGGGACAAGCTAGGTGGAATCTTTCACCACCGAATTGTCCTCTAGGGTTTGTTAAGTCAAAACCCTCAAAACCCCCAAGGTATGGGCTCTCTAGCTAGAAGCCAGATATCAAAATGATAATCATACATGAATATGAATAGAGGCCCTTGCCTCTTATTTATACTTCCTGCATCCCCTTGTCTCTCCAAAGTGACTTTTCTTTTTTAATTATTAATTAATTAATTAAATCACTTTAATTAATTAATTAATCTTTTTACCTCTGAAAAGCGCCTTATCTTTCCTAGTGGCTTCCCTGGCCACTGAAAGTCACTTCTCATCATTCTATCCTGTAGTCCTGTTCCTCCCGATTCCAATGAGCTATTACACTGAGAGGTTCTCCAAGTATTGTGCCCAAAATGACCTCTTCAGTGAATTTAATTAACTTATAGCTCAAAATACTCAAAATCATGGAAATCGTCGGAATGCAACGAAACCAAAGCCAACCTGTGCGGAATGGATCATAATGATGAAATGGGATGAGTGATGCAAGATGGACCCCAAAATACCTCTCAATAATCTATGTACTCACTATAACCTCCATCTGGCTACTCTGGGCATCATAACCCTCTCTAATGTAATGATGTCCCAAAGTGGGGACATTACACATCGTTGGTCAACTTCTTATTTATCCCACGAGTATTATGGAGGATGCATATGGAGCCATCCTCATGCATGGAACCATCATTTGTCACCAAGTTGAGCTGGGCAATGACTTTGGTGGGGCTGATTTTTCCATGAGACTACTTCCTTGGGCACATGTGATCATGTTGACTTATTCATTGGTGTTGTCCCTTTTATGAATCAACCATAAATTGATGCTGCAAATATGAGCCATATAGAGTATTATTGTTCACCCAATCTTCATGTGGATTAATCACTTTGGCACGATTGCTCGACTTCTAGTTGAGACTTGGAGACATCTTCGAGCCATCACATTTTTGAAGACTCTTAGTGGAGCGACTTGTCCCTTGGAGGTCTTTTGTGCACATATGCATGCATCTAGAGGATATGTAGGTGCTTATTGACATGGTCAACGACCCTTGGAGGAGTTATTTAGCATAACCAATTCACTATTTTATTCATTGTTGACTTGTGATAGGAGTTGGTTGTATTATTATATTGTTCTCCTTGGAGATAAGGATGTATCTATCATATTTTATTGTTTTTTTTTGGAGAAGAAAATGGATCTCAATGACCCATTGCTATTCTTGGTAAGGTGGTTATTGAGAAGGTTTTGATTGTTGAGGAGATAGAGCTGAAACCTATATAAAGGTTTGCTCTCTCCATTTGATGCATGGTGGGATTTGGGAGAAATCCCTGTTGAGATTTGGATACCTTGGAAAGTGATCCCCATGTGCTTATGAGTCTCTAAGCACAAAGGGGGAAGACTATTACCCTTGTACTTTACTTTATGATTCTAATTTCACTTTGACTTAGGAGTTTTAAGTCAAAAGTGAAA
>ML785885.1:431166-455129 GCA_009831015.1 Picea engelmannii
AACATTGAGCAGAAAGTGGGATGACTGTTTGCTGTCCTAAAACAGCAAAAGAAGACAGCCATACAGTTGAAACTTAGAGCCATACTAAGGTCAAGGACAGACCTTAGATGGCAGCCTCATAGGACCTCAGAATTTCTACAATCCCTTGGAGCTTAGTTGAATACCTAGGATGTATTTGGAGGATGAACGAATTGCTTAATGGATGATAATGTCTTGTAGATTGTAACGCTCTCTGACATTGGTGGAATAACCTTGACATCTGCTTATGGAGTGTGAATTTGGTAACCCTATTCCTCTATCCTTTATGTTAACCATGGAATGTTTACTAATGCATTCTTTCTCTATACTTGGTTAGATGCACATACATTTCATTCTGGATAATCATAATCTTCATAAGTATTAGAGTTTATCTACATTAGTAATCTCTCTAGTTACGTTTCTGCAATTTCGGACAGCAAGTATATGGAGTGTTGCAGCTTGTACATTTTAGCATCAATAGCCATTATTCCTTAGTAGGACTTTCTCCCAATGAGCCTTGATAATCATAATCTTCAGTCCACTCATCCATTTCATTTAGTAAACTTTATCAACTTGTTTTACTAGAGCCATCTCTTCATTTTCACCTTGGACTTTATTGCATAAGCTCTAGTAATCCTAGTGTAGGGAAGCCTCCCTTGAGCTGGAGGAGAGACAGCCTAAAGTGTGAAGAGGGCTCGTGGGGTAACATTGGGAATCCCCCTTGGTTCCTCCAAGGTCTCACTTGAGCTTCAGAACTTTATCTCAGGCAGTGAGGGTTTGAGAGGTAACACTACCCAGATTTGTTCAGACTGTAAGATAATTATTGGAGAATAATCCAAACCTTGTATCAAATAATTGGAATAATTATACATTTTTTATTTCCTCTCGAATGCATAAAACCTTTCCAAAATTGACCGGTGTCTCTTAATGTTTGCTACATTATGCTTGAATCAGATCAGGAGTGTTAGTGTGTTAAACTAAGAAACTTTCTCTAATTCGCTTATATTAGTTGTCAGTTTTTTCTATTGAGACATAAAACTAGTAAACTGATGCTAGAATTTAGACTTGTTTTCTTCTGTATGTCTTAATCTAAATGAGTTGTAAAAACTTAACTTTTGTATATTTATAGTGGATACACTACAGATGGTATTTTAAGAGCTCTGCGGGGTGAACGTATAGGCACTCTGTTCCATAGAGATGCTCATTTATGGTTACCAGTCAAAGACATCAGCGCTCGCCAAATGGCTGTTGCTGCAAGGAATGCCAGCAGGCATTTGCAGGTTATACTTTGGACAATATCCATTTCAGATATTTTCTTTGCACAGAGAGATAGATCACCCATGGCTTTAGAAGAATTAATCTGACATGCTATATCTAAAATTTGCAATTTTTACCCTCCACTTTCATAAACATCATCCTTTGCTGTATCCTCAAGATTGTTAAATCTTTTGGTGATCAACATAGGCTTGCATGTCATTATGTAATATTTCTAGGAATTGCAGGGTCTTTCCTCTGATGACCGAAAGAAGATTCTACATGATGTTGCCAATGCTTTGGAAGCAAATGAAGATTTGATAAGGGTAGAAAATGAAGCCGATGTATGTGTTGCACAACAAATTGGCATTCCAAAGTCTATGATTTCTCGATTGACACTAAAGCCTGGAAAGGTGATTTAAACTTCAATAATTTCTGATTTTTATTTGACGCTATCCATGCCATTCTGATTGTCAAAATATTATTAAGTAAAGAAAATGGTTTTTATCTGCATCTTTTCTAGGAGTAATACATATGAGAAATTTCAATCATGTGCTTGTTATGCAGGTCTCTGCTTTGGCAAAGTCCATACAAATGCTTGCTGATATGGATGACCCAATTGGACAAGTTCAGAAAAGAACAGAGGTAAGTTTGAAGTTTTTTCTTTTTCTTTTGAAGTAACCCATTTTTAAGTTTTTAACTCAATACTCATTGTAAAGAGTGCAATTTCTAATAAGTAATATATGCAGCATTTAACAAAAAAAGAAGAAGAGTGTAAGTTCTGAAGTGCTTGGACAGTTTAATAAATCAAACTGTAATTTGTTTCCTAGTAAACAGCCTAATGTAGGGGGGCATTATGTTTAAGCTGTTGGGTTGTTTTAATATTGTTGGTTAGTTGTTATTTTTGAAATAATCTAATTTTTTGGTTCCCATTGCTGAGGTCATATCTGTCATTTTAAGGTTTCTTATTAGTTAGAATACAGTTGGCAGATGGCCTTATATTGGAGAAAACAACCTGCCCCTTGGGTGTGCTACTTATTGTTTTTGAGTCCCGACCTGATGCTTTAGTTCAGGTATCATCTTTCTGAAAGCGATTCTTATCTTTATTAATAAGATTACTTCAGATATTTGTGCAATGATTTCTGAATTTTCACTTATATCAACCTGATTACACTTTATTTTGGTTTGATTATTTTCTTGTCTCACCTGTTCTATTGCGGGTTGTTTTGTAGATAGCGTCATTGGCAATCCGAAGTGGAAATGGCCTTCTTCTGAAGGGTGGGAAAGAAGCAGTTCGAACAAATGCAATTTTGCATAAGGTATGTGCCATTTCAAATCTAGGTACTTAGTTTATTATTGTTGCAGATGATGTTGTTTTCATTCTCTCTCTCTATCTACTGTATATATCGATAAATATATAAATAGCTAAATATTTATCTAATGGATGCTGAAATGAATTGTTGTTTGGTTCCATTTTACGCAGGTTATCACTGAAGCACTTCCTGAATCTGTAGGAAAGAAGCTTATCGGACTTGTAACTTCAAGAGATGAAATTCCAGATCTTCTTAAGGTATTGTTTGAAGACTGGACTTACATTTTTATGTTTACTTTTCTAGATAAATCTTATAGTATAAGGTTTCTGTTCTAAGTTTGGAAGTTCATCTCTTCTTTTTCAGCTGGATGATGTTATAGATATAGTCATTCCAAGAGGCAGCAATAAGCTGGTTTCAGAAATCAAGGAATCAACAAAAATTCCTGTGCTTAGTCATGCTGGTAGTACTTCTCTTGTGATATGTCTTTGTTCCTATATGTATGGAAATCATTATGCCTAAGTTAATGCAATTGCATGCTATATTCCAAAAGCTGGCTCTGAAAATTAATAGTTTAATTGCTTCCAGACGGTGTCTGCCATGTATATGTTGATAAAGCAGCCAATTTGGATATGGCAAAACAAATCATTGTGGATGCAAAGACGGACTATCCCGCTGCTTGCAATGCCATGGTGATGATGCTATTAAATTTGTCTGGCTAAATGCAAAAGTTCTCTACTCTGAGTTATACTTATGCCATGCAAGTCTCATGCTTGTGCAATTTTCAGGAAACACTTCTTGTACACGAAGAGTTGGTGAAGAGTGGGGGGCTTGACGAGCTTATTTTGGCATTACAAACAGCAGGTGTGTTTTTGTTTTTGTGATTTTTTTGAAGTGGAGATCTTAACAAATGTGTTTTAGCTTCACTAGTAGCAGGCATGTTGGCCGAGGAATCTTCTGAATTTCTTACTTTAAAGTTTATTGTATATTTCATCCAATCTCACAGCCCTACATTTTGTTTTGAAAGGTAGTAGTGAACATTTCGCACCTTGTGTTTTGTTCACTGTTCAAAGTAGAATCTTTCTCTTTATGCGGATTATAGTTACTGTTAGTCTTAAGTCCACAAAGAGACACTTCTAATAGGAAGAGAGACTTTCGTAGACAATTAAATGCAACCATTCTTATTTTTAAACTTTTCTGTTACTAACTATTTGGCTCAATCATTACACAATGCCTTGGGCTGAAAGAGAAACTTAATCAAGACACTGGGAAAACATTTCTTACGTTGACAAACTTTGATGCAAGTATCCACTAGTAATATATTTACTCAAGACTTATAACATTGCTCTATACAATCTATTGAAGCATTCTTGTATATGCAGTTGTAACCCATCTTCTTTGTTGATGCTCTCGGGATAATATGGCGAAACCTACAAGGTTTTTCTAGTTTTGATGGCTCTAGATCGTCCCATATGAGTCCACCCCTTGGCCATATAGTATGAGGTGTGAGACTATACCTTAGCACCTTGGGAGCCTCTTACCTCATGAGCACTTTAGAAATCATATTAATTTGCTTGGGATTTCCATAGGCTTCGTCCAACCATACTATGCACCCGATACACAAATCAAGGTCAAGGATGAATTTGAACAAATATCGGACAATCATGGTAGCTCACACATTCTCCATGCTATCACCCTCCATTTGTAGTTATCAGAAGAAGACGCATCATTTGCGGCCCAGAGGGCAAGCAGGTTTTCACCTTGGGCATCAGATTATTAATCATATACTTACCCTCAGAGCCATCATCAAGGAGGCAAGGCATTGGTCTTTGAAAGTCTTTGACTCGTGAGATGAATTTAAGAGTAGAATTTTTCATTCTAGCTTCATTCTATTCTTCCATTCTTTTAAGAACTTCAATTTATTTTCTCCATGTAGGTGTAAAACTCTACGGTGGTCCAAAGGTTACTGATCTTCGAAACATTCCAAGTGCAAATAACCTCCATTACGAATATAGTTCCATGGCATGTACTTTGGAAATAGTGAAGGATGTTAATGCGGCTATTGCTCATATTCATGAGCATGGAAGGTATTTTTCATAACTTAAAGTGGTAATGACTGTGATTCTGGCAAATGATCTATTTGTGATGCACCAAAGGGTGTTTTTTGAGAAATATGTCTAATGAAAAGAAAACACTTGCTGGTTAATTGTGTTACTTTATATCTTCAACTGTTAGTAACAAATGGCATGAATCTTGAGAGGCTTTTCTCTAAGATAATTCAGACTAGTAATATTATATGCTGGTGTCTTTTCAGTGCCCACACAGATTGTATTGTGACTGAAGATATTGATGCTGCAAATGTTTTCCTGCATCAGCTAGACAGGTATGGAATTTATATGTTTTTAACCTATTATAGCTTTTGTTCTCAACAACTGAAACACAGGCAAAAGGTAGAAGGAGATAATTATGGAATTAACATGCAGTGCATACCTACTTAATCAACTAGAATGAGTATTATCATCAATCCATTGCATTGTCTGCTTAATAGATAGCCTTGCACTGTTAGGGAATGCTGTGGCCAAGTCCTAAACCTGCCAATGGAGGCCTTCCAAAGGCCAATGGCATGTCTCCATCACCGCCACATTAAATAAACAGCTAAACATGAATCCAAAGTCCACATGTTGCCATATAAACATGGCACAAGTGGACCAACCATAGTGCCTCGGGGCCTATTACATGATAGGAAATATAATAACATGCTGGGTCGTGCCCAATGACATGGCTGCCCCATAGCCTAGCTAGAATTTCACATTGGCCCCTATGTGACAAATTTCCAACCTAGCCTGTTATCTCCCGGTTGCTCACTTCGTGCAAAACCTGTCATGTGATAAGAATCACAATTTACTACTCATGCCAATATGAGGGGTAACAATTGGCTCTAACTTGGGGACATGTACTCTTTGGAGAAGAGTGCATGAGAACCCCAGAATCTCTGATGTACCCGTGAGAAGATCCTCCAATCAAATGAAGTACTACCATTTGGCAGGATGGATCCATATCTCATCCCTGAACACCACATCCAAATGTTTGTAGAGCTTATTAGATCAAGTTGGCTTTGCGAGGAATAAAATGCATAAGCCAACAATGCCAAAAATACCTGAAATGTTCATAATTAGTGAGCTTATTCTTCTACTCTAATGCTCTTCAAAAGCCTTATTTCTCACTCTATTTCAGAACATGCAATGAAAGTGCTAGGTGTAATCATACAACCATTGGAGCCATCCTAGCTCTTCATTTACATGAGGAGTTATTCCTTTGTGTTTAGCTATAAGACAAAACAAGAATATGCTCATCACTACGTACAAATATGTTGGAATATACATAACATGATTATTACAACAAAAAATTACATGAAGTGCCTGGTAGCCAATACAAAATCTTTAAAAGAGTGGCATATTCCAGCACATGGCATGTCAATCAAACGTTGAAGAGGGCTGGTATAAGGTTCTGAAAATGCATGGGGCAATGTCTCGTCAACTTGCAAAAAGTCTATAGTATGCTTCTCCAAAGACAAATCTGCATGTAGAACATTATTCACCCCTTCAAGTAATTGAGGTGTGGGCAGCTCCAACATTAATCCATTCTCCAACAAGCATAAGATTGAAGTATGAGTGCAAAATTCAGATCTAAATACAATTTCCTGTTTGCAAGCCAAGGTTTGTATCCCACTTGAGGATGGCTTCTCCAAAGACAAATCTGCATGTATAACATTATTCACCCCTTAAAGTAATTGAGGTGTGGGCAGCTCCAACATTAACCCATTCTCCAACAAGCATAAGATTGAAGTATGAGTGCAAAATTCAGATCTAAATAGAATTTCCTGTTTGCAAGCCAAGGTTTGTATCCCACTTAAGGATGGCTGGAAATTATTTTTACAAATCTGAACTTGAAAATTCTGTTGTTCCAAGTAATTTCCAGCTTTAAAAGTCAAACTTCCAGCCACACTTTCACATGAAAATACATAGAAATCTGAAAGTATTGGTGGCTGGTAATTTCCAGCACCCTTTACATCCATAATTTGAAAAATTTCTGAATTGTTTATGATAGGAAATAACTGAAAATGTCAATTGGGTTTAGCTCGGGTGGCTGGAAGGAATGTTGTTATCCTCATCACCTGGGTTCAATTCCTGCAAGTGACATGTTGAGTTCATAATGAGTATATTGTTTGTAATGGCTTTGATCCTAGTTGTTGATCGGTCTTGTGCCTTGAAGATTCTAGGGTTTACTCTAGGACCTAGGTATCATCCTCGAAATGAGGGGAAGTACTTGGGGGTTTTCCCTGGACTTTGTAACCTGGAAAAAAAGAAAAAGGAAATAACTGAAAATAATCTAGATTTTGGCTAACATAAACCTGACTAAGTGCTGAAATAATTCTGTAATATGAAGAGGATAGCAAAGATGAAAAATTTCTAAACTAGGTACCAATTCATCCTCAACACATGGATGTAATAAATATGAATGTTCATGATCCCAAAATTGCTCTACTTGCTGCCTCAAAGCTGCATTCTAAGTGCACAAAGATGGCTGGAAATGTTCATGAAATTTTTTTGCATTATGGCTTAACAAACCTTTGTCTTCAAGAGTTGTTGGTTGATTGTTTTCACCATTGGAATCTTCTTCATCGGCTTGATCTTCAATGCGTTCATCAATTGCTTGATCTTCTATGGGAGATGCAATGGATGCCTCTTTTTTCTTGGGCAACAAGGCTCTGCTATGATCTCATCAACAATATCTTGCTTATAGGTAGGATCCCAATGCTTGAGGAATGCTTGAGTAAAACCTACAAAAGATGATATCTCCCCTTTGCCGAATTATTTGAACCAGCCTTTTGCATCTCCTATCAAAGACCTTGCAAACATTCTCATTCCAACATCTTCATGCACAATATTCAAATCTGAAATATAATCTTCAAGCAATGAAACATGTTGTGCTACTAGGTGAGTTTCATAAATGGGATCTCCATAAAATCGTGGAATATGCTTGGTCCACTCTAGAAGGGATTGATCTGGATATCTAGGAATACTCGAAAAATCTAAAGGGGCATACAATCCTTGAAAATCCCATGTTGCCATATCTTTTCAAACAACTTGATATGCAATCTGAAAATACAAGATGATATCTCATACCAAGAAACCAAGAATATGTGGAGTCGCTGAGGTGAATCTTCAATGGCTTCACCATGTTGCTTGTTTCACCTTACAAGCACAAGGTCTTCAGAAATCCGCAAAGGGAAAATGGCTTCTTCCCTTCATGGAGTCGCTAGATGAGAAAAATCTTCAAGTACAATCCTCATCACAATTGTAGCATATCTACGTACCAATGTTGCACGTATTGCGATAATATCAGAATTATCGTGATATTATCGCTAAAACCCAACTCGGCGATAATATTGTCGATATTTATCATGATAAATTCAAAATATTGAAATTATCGAGATAATTTTGGAAATTATCGCCCTGCTGCATCAATATCACCTTATAATCAAATTTTTGGTCTTTTAACTCTCATTTTGCAAAAGTGAGTTAGGGGATTGAATTAGTGTTTTTGAACGAGGACCCCAATTAATAGTAATGTTAAATTCTTAAAGTAAAAAGATAAAAAGGGAAGATAAAGGAAATGTAAAAGGATAAAAAGGAAAGATAAAGGAAATGTCAACTTTTACTTAAATTTTTAACATTACCATTAAAGTAAAAGGATAAAAAGGAAAGATAAAGGAAATGTAAAAGGATAAAAAGGAAAGATAAAGGAAATGTCAACTTTTACTTAAATTTTTAACATTACCATTAATTGTTTCAGGATGTTTGAGAGTGGTTCCAACCTCATGGGACTTCATATGGAAAAAGTGGAATTTCATATCCCATTCAAAATTGAGTAGACTTGGAGTTTTAAGGATTGGTAGGATTGCAACATTTTCGTTGGATTGTATCACGTATGAGGGTATGGGGTTGTCATTTAATCAAGAGAACCAAGCCTATTATGTACCTTGATGTTAGTGGTAGTGATTGTTGAACTCTTTTGTCATGGCCTTAGAAAAATTGTACCCTTCACTCAAACCAAAATCATTGATTAAGCATGTTAAACTTTTTCTACTATATTATAAGGCTTGGATTAGGCAGTTTCATCAAAGTAGGGTGGTGTTGACTGATGTCCCTAGAGGATCGAGGTAGAGGCAAAGGTTAGACAAGTGGGAAAGGGTGATACTAATGATGAGGATCCTAAAATAAGCGATGGTGGAACATTGCTTGTCATTTAAATGTTCTTGCTCATTTATTCATAATGCTTTCTTTCAAAGTTTCAATAATTTTTTGGAATCATGGTTTGAAATCTTTAAAATATAATTTTTCCATTAAAATTTAAATATTTTATGTATTTTTTAGTAAACTGAGCCATTGAAATCAGAGTGGTTTGAGTCAATCTAAGTTTGAGTATCTAGATGCCTAATCATGATCATCTCATGAGATACATTTATTTTTGTTTTGATGTTATTTTGTATTATCCTATCATGAATTATGGCTTAGGACAGAT
The DNA here is from genome assembly GCA_009831015.1 of Picea engelmannii. Classification (NCBI taxonomy): domain Eukaryota; kingdom Viridiplantae; phylum Streptophyta; class Pinopsida; order Pinales; family Pinaceae; genus Picea; species Picea engelmannii. The sequence goes on from ML785885.1 coordinate 440,334, forward strand.
TTCATATTGTAGTTATGGCTTAGGACAGATTTTGTATTATCCTATAAAGAATTATGGCTTGACATCTTATACATCTTATATTGCAGTTTTATTTTCATATTTATGTGAATGTGTTTGTTTGATGTTGATGTTTCTTTAGAAGTTGAAAACAATTGAAAAAAATGATAATTTTTGTATTTTTCTAAAGTTTCTCGATAATTTTCGATATTTTCCCCGATATTGGTGATAATTTCAATTTTGGACTCTCAACGATAAATTCCTAATAACGATAAGTGCAACATTGCTACATATATCCCAGAAGTGGTCTTTTTCCCCAACAACGATGCCAAAATGTTACCTCTTGATTGCTCACTTGGTGCAAAACCTGTCATGTGATAAAAATCACAATTTAGCACTCATGCCAATATGAGGGGTAACGAAGCCTTTATAGATGCACTTGAAACCAAGTACATTAAACATGTATTTTCCTATTTCTACCATTTAGGTTGTCCATTAATGCCATTATTATCCTTCATGTTCACAATGTTTTTTAGACTTAAGAAAGGAAAATTTGGGAAATGAATATTATCGGTGTCCATCGTAGGCACATCTAAGGGTGGAGCCTATACAGAAATAGTTGAAACCAATTTGAAACAAACATGTATTAACTAATTTATACCATCTACGTGGCCAATGGACACCACTATTATTCTCTATGTTCACAATGTCTTTAGACTTAATAAAATCACAATGTCTTCCAACAATAAAAATGTGAGTCATGATAATGGTATTAACAAGAAATGTTGCATATGTCAAATTTTTCAGGGCAATTCAATGCATTCAATTTCAGATCTGAAAATTACTTCCAAGTGACCTCAAACAATAAACTAGGGCTATTATCACTGAATAATTTTACACTGAAATTATGACAGAAAATTATAGCGGAAACACAAACATCAGAGAGAGATCATCCATACACATGAGACACAATTTTTTGTTCAGTAAAATTTTCTAATTGAGAATTTCCGAGGACAAAAAATTCCTCCAGCGAAATTACAACTTTCAAAAATTTCGGAAAAACCCTTCCAACTTGCAAACCTATTGTACAACTTGATGACGTCACCTGTACGGCTGTTGACGTCACTTGTACAAACTGAACGAGCTGTTGACATCACCTGTACGGATTGTACAGACTGTTGACATCACTTGTACGAACCGTACAGACTGCTGACGTCACATGTTTTTGCTGCTCCTCTCACATGTGCGACCTCTCTCTGGGCTGAAAAATTCAGAAAAGAAGAACAAAAACCTTAGGACAAATTTTCCAAAATGAAGAATTTCCTTGTTGAAATTTTGCCTCCCAATCTCCTTGGCACAAGTGCTCACTCACTTATGCCAACTCCATAATGTCACAATGAGATGGGTTAATTGTCTCCTCACATTGCCTCTCCTTTTATAGGAGTCTAATGAGTGAGTTTAGAAACCCCTTCTAAATTCAACAATAAATTAGAATTGTTTATTCCTCCATGTCGGTGTGAAACCCCAACCAAGCCCTCACTCAATATACAAGGGGTTTTCACAAAATGAAAAAATACAATGTGAGTGCCAACAAAGATTCCCACATGCCTGACACCAAGGCCAATGTGGGAATACCTCCCGATGCTACAAAACATCAACATTCCCTCTTAGCAAGGGAGGTATTCCATCCACCATCACCTGGAAGTAGATCTGTCTCCCACACTGGAAGTGGCTCTGCCTCCTATTATCCCCCACTTTTAGGGATAGCTAGGAGATCATGTCTCAAGGCCCAGAGGTCCTAGACATGGAGTATCGAGAGCAGGATTGACTTTAGCATGGCCTTGGAGGGCCCACCTTTTCTTTCTTCCAACATCTTTATCTTGTCAGCAACAACAACATCCATCACCATAGGCTTGGTCCTGTGTCAGAGAAGGTTCTTGCTCAATGAGGTAATTAGTCCAGGTATCATGGTATGTGTCACTTTGATCATCAAAACCATTGAATGTATGCATCTGATTCCTTTTATTTCTAACAAATGCTTGGATCTTACACTTGCCCACTTGACCATGTTTGGGGGGATTGACAGGGTGCCCTAGCAAGCCTATGTCTGTAGGTTTTGGTTTGCCACTGGGGGGATTTTTGAAAAGCCATCGTCCGCTCCCATCATAGCACCACAGTTTCATCTTGTTTCCTGCTCACTTATCCCATTCCACTTGTCTAGGCACTGGGTTGACCTATTTTCAGGATTGCACCTTATCTCGTGGGAAGAAGGGGCTAAAGGCCCAGAAGGTAAAAGCAAGCTAGTAAAAGACAAAAGCGTAAAAATAAAACCTCGAGATCCTTCGCCTAGGGATCCCTGAGAAAGCAATAAAAGGATTCTCAGCAAGAAACAAGAGGGTCCCGGAAAAATAATAAAACAAGACCTAACCAGAGGATAGGGGGTCTCATCACGAGCCAGCCTATTAGGTCCATGGGTACTTAGCAGTATGACATTGCCACTAGCTGGTTACCACGCCAGGGCAGTGACTCTTGGTTGCATGGCCAAGGGAAAGGGGGTCTCATCACAAGCCAACCTTCTCATTTTTGTGAAAGTACTTGTGGGTAACGCTGCCACCATTGGTCACCTCGCCAGGGCAGTGTCTCCTGATTAGCTCTTGAACAAAAAAAGAGGGAAAGCAATAAAAGATAAAAGAATGAAAAGAATAAGAATAAAAGGCAAGAATGGGTTTGGAAAGAATGCATCCAGGACAGGTACAACTAGCCTTCTAACAAAGGCACCCATAGTTAACATTTCTTGCATCCTTGGCCCTCATTGCACCTAGATGCTTGGACTTCCCCTGACCACATCACCCACTTACATGGCTTGGATGAAGTCTCTTCCGGGAAATTTCCTTTTCCAGTGGACACAAGCCCAATAGGACGCCTTGTCCTTTTCTCCAAATTTGTATTGTAGGCTTGTGTAACATCTTTGAGATGTTAACTGATGTATTAGGGATTTTATGCATATGTTTAATAATATTGATGATGAGATGTGATTGACATTGCTATGATCCCTGTGACTAATGAGCCCATGGAGGGCGTAGCTTTTGATGTGCAGGACCATGTCTGACGGACAAGTGCCATTTGGACCGATACACATGGGGAGATGATCAATTCGGACCTCCATGGGGCTGAAGAGCCCATCAGGTGGATGCTGAGACCCCATCAGGGGGGAGAGACAGGACAAGGATGGATTAGGGGCTTTGCACCAGAGAAGAAGAGGACGTTCCACTAGAGGCACTTTGGCAGAGCTTGACCTAAGGGGATTGACCCTCTTTCAGTGGAACATTGGCCTTGGAAGGCCTATGCCGTCACCCACGATGACCATGACATCATCCAGCCTATTGGATGTCTTGGGAGGCAGATTGGGCAGTATTGGCACGTGTGGCATAATGGAGGAGCACAAGGAGGGCTAACGTTTTGCTCCAGGATGCTACATTTGCCCTAAAAGGGGCTAATGTCTCCTTTGGAGGGGCTTGATGTCTCTTTTCAGCTTGATTAGGGTTTTGATTTAACATTTTAATGTAAAAACAATATGATTTAGTATTTTGGCCATGTCGGCCTTTTACATGACCTAAAATGTAAATTTAGGTCATGATACTATATAAATGAAGGATTTTCACCTTCATTTTTTCATAAAACTTACACTCCATAAGGAGGTCTGAAATTTGAGCCCTTTCTTGGGTTATTGGCTGATTTAGTGATGCACACTTGTTGAAGGAGGATCTTTTTGGCATGTTTTGGCATTTCTCTTAATGGAAGGTGTTAAAACTAGGGTTTGCAATGCTATTTCTTGGTGATATGTAAGTATTTTTCTGCAAAACTTCTTGAATGAATGGTTGGATTTTCATTTCTTGCATATATTTATAATTTTCCTGAATAAAACCCTAGGTGACAAGCACACAGGTAGGCCCTTGTCTCATGTCCCCATTGAGAGAGGTTTTTTCAGCCATTTATTGAAGGAGAGAGCCTAGTGGTTGCTACACTCTCTTTCCCTCTTCATTTTTTCTAGCCGTACCTTCTATAAGCTGAGAAGAGAGAGACGCCCTAAATCCTAGGTTTTCTGCACTCTGGGCCGATTTTTCTAGGGTTTGCTGGTAGAGCCTTGCTGTAGCAACACTTTGCTTCATCAAACCCTCTTGTCTTGGTTTTATGCTTCATCTTTAGCTAGCCGTGATTGCCATTGAGTTAAGGAAGGAGGAGAGAGCACCAAGGCCTAGTTCACCTACACCGAAGTGAGCCTCTCTTTCCTAGGGTTTTGACTTTGAGGCCTTGCCTTAGCAACACCTAAAAGCTTCTCCCTCTAGTCCTTAGCCGTTTTGACTTTTGCCTCCTTTAGCTTTTGCGTCCTTCATTATTTGACTCCATTAACCCCAAGGCACTGATCCTAAAAGATCTCATGCGTTGAAGTGAACCTGATCAAAACTACTCTCAAAATCTTGAATCAAACCCTAACTACTAACCCTAGTCTAGGAACTAGCCTAACTAACACTATATGCTGCTGTCATCTTTGGTTATAATATCACTAGTGCAGCTAGACGTTTTCCTTATAAGCAATTGAATGATGATTAAAGGCATTAATTGAATGAAGTGTTGATTTATTGCATTGAATGCCATATTATTTCAACATTTATTGAAGAAGTGACATAATTTTCATTGCTATTTATAAACATTGACTTCGTCGATATTTATTATCAAATTGCTTATAAATGTATCAGATAGTCATTGATTTACATGAAGTACTAACCCATTGATCAAAGCTCGCATATATCAGTTTATTGTTGCTTTGTCTCAGGCAGGTGTATCTCTTTGGGGGTTTTACTTTATTATTGGCCTTTGGCTGGACTATATGCTTGGTGGTGACTTGTGAGGGGGGAATAACTACTTTATCTTGTAATCCTTTGCCTTCTCAAAACCCCAGGTCATCGGGGACGTCTCCCTTGGGCCTTACCACCCTAAATAGAAAGAACCATCCCATTGTGGTGACATCGGGTGGGATTGGTTTCTGTTACGCCAGTTTGACTCTCCAATTTATAGCCTTTTATCCTTGCTACAAACTGTGCGATAACACCTCCCACAAAGGATCCGCTACCACAACTGCTCCCTCTAACACATAAGTAATTCTTGTTGAATGACATGGACCCTTTTTGGAAGACACCCTGCTCCTAGAAGCCTCTCTCTTTTGAGCTGTTGAAATATTGTAACTGCAAAGAATATTCTACTTATTATTGAGCTATTATCTTATAGATCAATCCCTTTTTGTGGATTGATCATGTCGGGCTTTGTAAAAGACCAAATCCCCTTTTGTGGATTGGTCAAACCCTAATTATTATGCTGCTAATTAAGAAGTCGGCTCCCAGGGCTAATTAAAGTGGTTTTAACCACTAAGTGAAGAAGTCGTCCCGACTTGATGAAGAGACACCAGCCTAGCGCCTACCAACTAGTATAAATAAGAGTGTAAGGCGCCTCATTAGCTCACTCACTCAAGTCATTCATTTAGTGCGCAAGTTTGAAGGAAGATGCAGTTGCCAATTGTCGGAAGAAGGAAGAGAGGCGCATTGCTTAGTGTTGGATATTCTCTAGTGTTTGGTTTATTATCTTGGCATTGTATTGGCAATCTATATTAAGGAAGTTTTTGCTGGGTTTTCTTCCCCTTGAGGGTTTCCCAGGATAAATGCTGTGTATCTTGTGATTGTGTTTCTCTCAGTGATCTTGCATATGCTATTATTATCTAGTAAATTGAAAAGAAACTTAATAACTGCTCTAAATTTAACATGGTATCATAGCTAAGCTGAAGAGAGCACCTTTCACTGGATAAGCAAAAACGTCATTGTTGTCGTACAAGAAAATTAGGGTTTTTTGTTGGAGAGGAATTTTAGCCTAAAAACTACCTAGGAAAGTGCGCCCTAGCCTAGCGAACTTATTGGCAGCTTGAGCGCACCTTTTCTGTGGCCAGAAACTCCGAGAAGTGAAACCCTAGTTTTTGGTTGGTACCAGAAAACTAGAAAACTAGGAAACCAGAACCAATACCAGAAGTACCAGTCCAAATTTGCGTAGGCCCAATTTCAAGGGGTTAAATTTGGATTTTCAGAAAACTGATTGCACCAGGCTACTCGCCTCAACCAAGCGCACCTCTTGGTAAGTTCATCTTTAATTTTTGAGCATTTTCAATTTTTGGTCATTTTCCTAGCTCCAGGTCAAGATGTCTGCAAGCACCAAGCTTGTTGACAAGTTAGAAGGTGTGGACGACTTCCGTGCCTGGAAGTATAGGATTGCACTCATTCTTGAAGAGAATGACCTTGCAAGATTCATCAAAGAAAATGTACCAGAACCCGCAGATGCTACAACTAAAACAAAGTACAAGAAGGACATGGTTAGAGCCAAAAGAATCATTAGAGACTCTATCAAAGATCACTTCTATGATAGAGTCTGTAATGGTTAGAGCCAGCTTGGGCGAGGGAACTTATTCAATATGGAGAGAAGTATGGTGCCCCATAAGGAACCATGAGACAAGTCAAGAGACCTAAGCCATTCTCCAGTTATATGACTTTGATGTGTGATCTCATAGAGAAGGAGCCTACTTGCTTTGAAGAAGCCATTTAGAAGAAAGAATGGGCAGATGCCATGACAGAAGAATACCAATCGATTCTAAAGAATGATGTATGGGAAATAGTTCCCAGACCGAAAAGCAGAGATGTGGTATCTTCCAAATGGTTATACAAGATAAAACATGCTGCTGATGGAAGTATTGAAAAACATAAAGCAAGGTTTGTAGCTCATGGCTTTTCTCAAAGGAAGGCATTGACTATGAAGAGACGTTTGCTCCTGTAGCTAGATACACTTCCATCAGAACCATCATAGCCCTTGCAGCTAAGATGAAGTGGAAGTTACACCAGATGGATGTGAAAACAACCTTCTTAAATGGTGTTATTGAAGAAGAAGTCTATATAGAACAACCTCAAGGGTTTGAAGTTGAAGACAGTAAGACACATGTCTGCAGGTTGAAGAAGGATCTGTACGGATTGAAGCAAGCTCCTAGAGCTTGGTATCGAAGAATTGACATTTTTTTGACGAGCTTGGGCTTTATCAAGAGTAAAGATGATTCTAACCTTTACTTCAAGGTTATGAATGATGAGCCTATTATATTGCTACTGTATGTAGATGACTTATTCTTAAATGGAGAAGAAAATCTCATCACTGATTGTAAGAAGAAGCTCGCTGCAGAATTTGAGATGAAAGACCTAGGCCTAATGCATTATTTCTTAGGTCTCGAGGTTTGGCAGAGCCCAAAGAAGATCTTCCTTAACCAAGGAAAGTATGCAGTTGAAATACTGAAGAGGTTTGATATGTTGGAGTGTAAATCCATGAACACACCCATGGAAACAAAGTTGAAGCTCTTGGTTGACACTTCGTTAGAATTGGTTGATTCTACGTTGTACAGACAGATCATTGGATCATTGATGTAACTGACGAACACCAGGCCAAATATATGTTTTACTGTGAACACCTTGAGTCAGTATCTGGTAGAGCCCAGACGTGTTCACCTTGTTGCTGCAAAACATGTGATGAGATACCTTAAGGGTAACTTTGGTCTCTGTTATAATGGAGATCATGACTTTAGACTGATTGGTTATACCGATTCAGATTGGGCTGGAAGTGTTTCTGACAGAAAGAGCACTTCAAGATGTTGTTTCAGTCTAGGGTCAGCCATGACTTCATGACAGAGTAGGAAACAATTCAGTATTGCTCTCAACACAACAAAAGCGGAATACATTGCTGCATGTTTCGCCAGTTGTGAAGCCATATGGCTTCGGAAGTTGCTGACAGGTCTATTTGATCTGGAGATGGAAGCAACCGTGATTCTATGTGATAACGAGAGTTGCATAAAGATGACAAAGAACCCTGTGTTCCATGACAAGTCGAAGCACATAGAAATCCGGTATCACTACTCTCGTGATATGGTGCAGAGGGGAGCCATAAAGCTCCAATATGTTGGCATAGAGGAGCAGGTTGCAGATGTGTTGACCAAGCCTCTGTCTTGTGTAAAGTTTGAGCACTTTCGAGACAAGCTTGGTATAGTCCGAAAGGACCTCCCTCGAAAGGGTGAGTGATGCTGATGATACTATGGTATCCTGACCAACAATGGGTAGCTCAGTTAGGATTTTATATCCTAGGGGACTGATCATCCCTGGACAGATCCTGAAGGTCCTGTAAGGATGGTCTGTCAGAGCACCTATGCATGTATATGCTAGTTGTGGTCAGTAGTGGTAGCTCCGTTAGGATTTTTATAATCCTAGGGAATCTCATGATTCTTGGGCAGATCTCGAAGGTCCGGTAAGGATGGTTTGTCAGAGTACCATGTGGTAGCTCCGTTAGGATTTTATATCCTAGGGAATCTTATGATTCTTGGGAAGATCCCTAGGAACTGTTAGAGTACCACAAAATGTTGTTGATACACCTGCCTCATTCTGTTGCCCCATGATGATGATGTTGTTGCTCCAACCTCGTGCTGTGATGATGTTGCTCCAGCCTCATGCTGTTGATGATGATGTTGTTATTGCTTTTATGCTAACTAATGTTGATGTTTCAAGTTCCAACTTCATGCTGTGAACAATGATGATGATGCCATTCTAGCTCCATACTGTGAATGATGATATGATTGATGATGAGAAAAACTTCTGATGATTTATAGATTTGCCAGTTAGTGTTCCAGATGTTGCTTCCCTCTCTCTCTCCTGATGATGTTGTAGAATACCCTTCTTGTTAAGGGGGAGTGTTGAAGTATTGTAGCTGCAAAGAATATTCTACTTATTATTGAGCTATTATCTTATAGATCAATCCCCGTTTGTGGATTGATCATGTCGGTCTTTGTAAAAGACCAAATCCCCTTTTGTTGATTGGTCAAACCCTAATTATTATGCTGCTAATTAAGAAGTTGGCCCCTAGGCCTAATTAAAGTGGTTTTAACCACTAAGTGAAGAAGTCGTCCCTACTGGATGAAGAGACACCACCCTAACGCCTACTAGCCAGTATAAATAAGAGTGGAAGGCGTCTCATTAGCTCACTCACTCAAGTCACTCATCTAGTGCGCAAGTTTGAAGGAAGCTGTAGTTGCCAGTTGCCGGAAGAAGGAAGAGAGAGACACATTGCTCAGTGTTGGATATTCTCTACTATTTGGTTTATTATCTTGGCATTGTATTGGCAATCTATATTAAGGAAGTTTTTTCTGGGTTCTTCCCCTTGAGGGTTTCCTAGGATAAATGTCGTGTATCTTGTGATTGTGTATTTTATTAGAGACTACCCGCCTTGGCTTTGCTAGGAGTTTGCCTAGATGGAGGAGTTGAGGATTAGGTGACAACACCTTAACTCTAACTTGCCCTCAAGGACACACCGAGTGGAAGATTTCTTCCACGTTACCTAGGTGTGTATAAAGGCGACAACAATATGTACGTTTGTTCATGGGAAGCCTACCTTAGGTTGGCCTTGTGTTGTAGCATTGATATAATGTTAGCTCTTATTTTTTACACCCTCTTGCATTTATCACGAATGTGCATGCACTCTTTAAATACTAACAATTGGTAGTAGAGGAATAATTGCTCCTAGTGGCCCATGAACGTATTTCATTGACAAATTTATGTACAAATGTTAAAAAGAGGTTGAAAGGAAGACTTTTGTTTTTTATATTGTGGAAATATCAAAGTGAATCAGAGCAGTTTAAAAACCAATTTCTGATTGGTTTTTGTTAAAATTAATGCAGTTGCAAGAGCCATTCTCCGGGAGGATGGCAAAGACCCTAGCTGAGATCTAGGGCCCCCAGTGTATTGTTGGGGTTCTTGGTCAAGGGCCAAGCAGTTTGATGATATAAGTCCCTAGATGTGTTCTAGGGCCCCTAGATGTGTTTCAGGGAATCCTTGCTTGGTGCTTGGATTGATCCTTGGTTGTGTACCTTGGTGGATAAGTCCCTTAGATGTGTTCTAGGGTCCCTGGATGTGTTCCAGGGAATCCTTGCTCAGTGCTTGGATTGATCCTTGGTGGATAACACCCTAGTTATGATTTAGGGCCCCCAGCTGTGTTCTGGGGTATCCTGGTCTAGGACCAGACAGTTTCTTGGTTAAGTACCAAGCCAAGATGATGTGTGATCTTCTTCTCTCACGGGATGGTCCATGAGACCTAGGAGCAGTTAAGAAGAAGGACATGATCACATCATTGACCTTCCTCTTGTGTTGGGATGATAAACGCTTATAAGTTATATCATGAGACTCATGTGGACATTCTGCCATTAAAGAAGAAAACCTCCCTTGACCTTGTCTTATTTGCTTGAGCTCGTGCTCCTTAATGTATATGTGTTTTGGTTCTTTGCTAGCCGCCTTGACTTGTTGCCGATTCTAATTAATATTTTATGATTAAAATATTAATTGTTTATTGTTTAAATTATTAGGGTTTAATCTAACCCTAAAGATAGGGCTAATTTATCTAACCCTAATCTACCTACCTAAATTATAAAAAGGAGAGACCTCTATTGATATTATGGTAGCTGCGGGAGGTATTTACCTCCACGTGTAAACCTAACGAGAATAGAATATTCCGGGAAGCAAGAAGAAACCCTAATGAGTTGGCTAATAACCCTAGAAGACAAGTTGGCTCAAGAGGATAATTTGTATTAGGTTATTAGCCTCCAAGAGAAGAAGTCGACCAGAAGAAATATTATATACTAAGTAAATAGGCACCCAGAATGAGAAGTCGGCCCAGGCAGTTAGCCAGAATTAGTATAAATATAGGAGGCTAGTCTTCATTCTGGCAGGCATTCTCAGAACTGCAGAGCTCACTTGTGCACATTGCAGTTAGCAGTTTGTGCGCAAGTTTGGAGGAGAAGTTGTCGTTGCAGCTGCTGCAACTAGCAGATTACGTTTTGGCTTGGACTATCTCTTGGCTATAGTTTGGACTATCTGATCAACTCTTGTTTGGTGCGCTATCCTTGGAGAAAGGTGCGCTATCCTTGGAGAAAGGTGCGCTATGCTTTGTCTAGCTATCTAGCCTAGGGTTTGCTTCCGGAATGATTGTTTGTCAAGGTTAAGGTGCCCGGAGAGTGGCTTCGACCTATGGTTGGGTGACAATAGTGATATTGTCGATGGTAAAACGAGCACATTCTAATAGGTTATGGGCCCACACCTCTTTCATTCAGTCTAACCACTGGAAGGGATCATAGCCATAAGGATATTAAGCTTGTTGAAGAACTGTCGCTAGGGTTTCTAGCAGGAGCAGTCACCAAAGCACTGCCGCTAGGGTTACTAGCATGTGCAGTTGTAGAAACCCTAACCCTCTCGTTGAGGTACCTTAAGTGAAGGGATTGACCTAATTTTCGGATAGACCAGTGCGCCCTAGCCTAGCGCATCTCCTGGTACTCTCAGCAAGCCAAGACGTCAAGTTTGTGTTTTTGGTCAAATCTAGGGTTGACCAAGTCAAAGCAGCCATGACTTACTCTATGAAGTCAGAAAACAAGTTAGATGGAGCTTCTAACTTTAGAGCGTGGAAGAAAAGGATTGACCTCATGCTTGCCAAGAATAAAGTGTTGGATATCGTGAAAGGAAAGATCGTGGAACCAGAGTTTGAAGAAGGAAATGAGAAGGAACCGCAGAACGTTGCAGTTATGGAGAAGTTCAAAGACGGTGATATCAATGCCATGAGTATCATAGTGGACTCTATAAAACACCACTTGATACCCTACATCTCCCTTCTTGACTCATTGAAGAAGATGTACGATGCCCTAACAAACCTCTTCTTAGTCAGAAACATTGGACAAGTAACGAGTCTGAAGAATGAGCTCCGTGACGTGAAGATGAATGATGATGACAACATAACATCATACTTTGTGAAAATCTCTCAGTTAAGAGATCAACTACAAGCTATTGAAGAGATCATTTCAGAGAAGGAATTGGTAAACATAGTACTAAATGGTCTTCCCAAGATGTGGGGATGCATTTGCCGCAAGCATGAACACAAGGAAGGAGTATCCTATATTTGAAGAACTTTGGACTTGCTGTGCTTAAGAAGAATCAAGGATCAGTGCAAAAGAGAAACCTCAAAAGAAATACGATGATCACACCTTCACAACAAGATTCAAGAATTCCAGGAACAAAAGGAAGTTTGGAAAGAAGCCAAATCTAGAGAAAGATATGTCAGAAATACAATGCTTCAACTGTTGAAAATATGGTCACTAAGTGAATCATTGTCCCAAGCTAAAGAAAAGGAAGGAGACACACGAAGTATCAGTTGTCGAAGAAAAGGAACCTTCAAAGAAGACTAAGCAGGATGGAACAAACTTCTTCCTCTAAGACAAGGTAACAATACTCTTCATAGTTCTTGTACATACCATGTTTTCTGTACATATCTTGCATATCTATTTCCTAGAAGATAATATGTTCTATACCTATGGAGAAACAACAAGATAAGGATTGCTATCATTATGACTACAAGTCATACAATACACATGAAAGGATGAAGTACATCAAACAAGGCATGTAGAAGTTATTACATAAGTAACATTTGCAAGATAAGCCGAAATCAACAATCAAGAAGAAATTGGAGAAAGACTTATGACACCTTGCTGAAGGCAATAAGGATGCAGACGGAAGCGTGGATTATGTTAGATGGAGGGAGTCGATTGTATACTTCCAAAAGAAAAACATGCACTCATACATAAAGCAAGGATTAGGAGGAAGCTAATCCTATGATCCATTGAAGATGATAAAATATATATCCATGGTAGCAGCCATGAAAAACAGTACGTGTTCAGTTTGACTTCAGAAGAAGCCTTAAAATATCCCTGGTTGTCCATTCACATCCATGATCCTCCGATGAAAGGAAGAAGTTGGAATCTCAAGAGCATGGAATCTATAGAAAACTCCATGGACCCAAGAGCTAAAGATAAACATGAGGAAGAACATGAAGATTCCAAGAGAAGCCAGAACAACCAAGTCATTATATCGAGAATCACAAGACTACCAACCTAATGTGAACTCACTAAAAGCAATCAAGCAGAGGAACTGAAAGTTGTGATGAAGAACAGTGTATGGAAAACTTATAAATGTAATCATTGCGAGATCCAGAACTAGAGGTTCTCCCAAATGGAGGGAGAAGACTATGATGATTGCTTGTTCCAAGTAAACCAGACATACCTCTACATGAGCCAGTATATCGTCCGCAATATCCATGGGTTGGAGTTTACATGCAGAGCAACCTCAAGGCTTTGAGGCATACCAGAAAGAGACCCTTGTATACAGATGAAAGAAGACAACTTGGTGGAGAACCTCCAATGCACAGTAGAAGCGTGGTGAAGACTTTCTATAACAAAGATATTTTATCAGAATGGTTATTCAGAAGCTCAGGATGATGGATCGCTAATCCATGAGAAACTCTCGTGATGGCCAAAGAAGTATCACTTGGATATGTTCCAGTTTGACCCTTGCCACGATGTTGTGAGCTAGCAAGAAACAAAGAAGAATGCAACAATGATATACCTTATTGATCAGAGCTATATGAAACCTTCAAGAAAACCAGTGTTCCAGAAAGACCAAAGTACATTTGAGATCAAGCCTTACATTCCCTATGATGAAGTCCAGAAAAGAGAAGTGGTTCTCCAATATGTATCTCCACAGATGAGCAGATAAGCAGATACTTTGGTAAAGCCTTTGTCCAAAGTGAAAAAGTTTGCGTACTCAAGAAACCACTGTAGCTCATGGAGACGACTTCCTTATTGAAAAGGGAAGAGTTGACTCCCAGGTTGGGAGGGAGCACTGATGTGTTATTGATTTATGGACAATCATTTTCATTTCGGAAATTGTGTTATTGATTTATCGACAATCATTTTCCTTTCTAGTTTGGAAAGTGGTTTGAGATTTCTGACAGACAGGTATTTTCCAGTTCAGGAAAATGGTCCAGATCGAACGGTCATTTTCGTAATGAAAATGGTTCGATGGATTGCTGATGTACCATAGACAACGATTTTCCATTGTGGTTAACATGGGGAATGGTCTAGCGCAGTCTCTCTTCTTGAGGGTTACTCAAGAAAACTGGCCTGCCTCGCCAGACAGTCATTCTTTCGAAGCTCACAATTGTGAGCAGCTTTGAAGAATGGTCTGTTCTAGAGGTTGGTGCAGGACAATCATCTCCTTAGGAAATGGTTCGGACAGTCATTCCTAGGGCAGATTCATTCTCTCTAGGTTGCCCTTTGTTTAGTGCCGGAGGAATGGCCTAGGGTGGGGAATGGTCCAGGTTCAGCAGTCAGGGACAGACAATCCCTAGGGCAGACTCATTCTCTCCAGGTTGCACTTTGTTTAGTGCCGGAGGAGTGGCCCAGGGTGGGGAATGGTCCAGGCTCAGAAATTGGGACAATTATTCTTCCTTGCTTGAGAAGAATAGTCCAGATAGCTCATCATTGATGTCTTACCTTCTGAGGGCAAATGCTCTTCTAGATCTCACAGATGTGAGTGGAAGAATGGCCCAAATGATTCAATTTATATCATAACATTGTTTCTGTGCAGGTTGATATCAAATGATTGTTATCAAGACTGTATGTCTCTAGACAGTAGATGTATACTACTGTGGTGGATGTGTTCCTTTGTTTGTGACTATACGTCACTGATCAAGTACCTGTGTGCTACTTGGTGTGGTAGTGTACCACTGGATTGTAGTTGTGTACTACTATGGATAGACACAGTTGTGTTCTATTGAATGATATTGTTCCGATTGCCTTGAAGACTA
>ML785885.1:459074-475683 GCA_009831015.1 Picea engelmannii
TCATATTTCATCATTAATTTTATCAAATGCATGCATAAAACCCCTAGCATATCATCTAATAGCTCAAAGACATTACAATGACCTACTATACAAAGCTGAAGAAAAAGACAAAATGCCCTATTGGGCCAACATCCATAAGAAAATGAAAGTTTCCAAAGGATATCATCCAAGCCATGTAACACGAGGTGGTAAGGTCAAAGGATGTCCAGACATAGTGAAAGACGGGGGTGAATATTATCCGTGGGTGCCTTTGTAGGAGGCGAGCTATACCTGTCATGGATGCAATTCTTTCCAAGCCCTTTATTTGCCTTTATTCTTTCTTTTCTTTATTACTTTTTCTTTCTTTTTATTCAAGGTCTAACTAGAGGACACTGCCTTGGCGTGGTGACTAGAGCTGACAGTGTTACCCACAAGTACTTTCACAGGGATCATAAGGCTGGCTCGTGATGAGACCCCCTTTCCCTTGGCCATGCAACCAAAGGTCACTGCCCTGGCGTGGTAACCAGATAATGGCAATGTCATACTGCTAGGCACCCATGAACATAATGGTCTGGCTCATGATGAGACCCCCCATCCTCTTGGCTAGGTCTTGTTATGTTATTTTCTTCGGGTCCCTCTTGTTTCTTATTGAGAGGCTTTTTATTGCCTTCTCGGGGATCCCCGGGCGAGGCATCTCTAGGTTTTATTCTTTTTATGGCTTTTATCTCTTACCAGCTACTTTTACCCCCTGGGCCTTTAGCCCCTTCTTCCCACAAGATAAGGTGTACCGTGTAACCCCACAAATAGGTCATCCTAATGTCCGGACTAGGGGAATGGGATAGATGAATGGGAGATAAGATGTAAAAATGATAATATGATGGGAGCGGACGATGGCTCTTCAAAATCCCCTTGGTGGCTAACCAAAACCTATGGGTACAAGCTTGCTAGGGTACCCTGTCAATCCCCCCAACCATGGTCAAGTGGGTTAGTGTAAGATCCAAGCAATCGTCAGAAATGAAAGGAATCTGATGCATATATCTGAAAGTTATAATGATCAAATATGACACATACCGTGATTACCTGGACCAATTACCTCATGGAGCAAGAGTCTTCTCCGACACAAGTCCAAGCTGAAGGTGATGGATGCTGCTGCTGCTGACAGGACAAGTCTGATGAAGAAGAAGAAAGATGGGCCCTCCAGGGCCATGCTCAGGTCAACCCTGCTCTCGGTACTCCATGTCTAGGACCTGTGGGCCTCGAGACATGATCTCCTAGTTATCCCTAGAGATCGGGGATAACAGGTACACTGATTGGTTTTCTGATATTTCCCTAAAGTTCTTCTTGGCAAAATTGTTCACAAGTTCATGATGAGATCTACCCCTGAGGGTTTGATCCATGACACCTAAAGCTTTTTCTGAGCATACAGAAAAGAGAACAACAAGAAGCACATCAGGTAAATCTGTTCTTTGTTTTTGTTAAAGTAATATTCAGATCCATTGTATTTTTTCTGTTATTGGTTTTACATCAGAATTTGTGAATATATTGCTGATCCAAAACTACAGTAGTAAATAAAATTAAAAAGGATATTTCTGTTTCTAGTTTTCCCTTAAAATTCTAACAGTTTTATAATGTTTTGGTTGTTAATGATTTTACAAAGTTGCCATTGAAAAATGTAAAAAACCTTTGAAATGTCATAATTGAAACTCTAGGGACATCAACGAAGGAGTTCAACTCACCAATATGAAAAAGGAGAGGCTAGAGAAATCACAACTATAGGAGTATGAAATTCACAAGGGAAAACAAGGTTCGTGATATGTTCTTGTTTGTGTGGAGAAGAAGGGAAATAACAAATCCACAAAAGTTGTTTTAGAATGCAATGTTTTAGCACCGATTTTGTGAAGCAATATCGACATACATGGGTCAAACTCTTTGAAAGCTAATGTTTTTCCAAAAAGAAAGTAAAATAATTATTGGATTTGAAGGTTCTTTGATAATCCATGCATGTTTCAATAGATAGATATCAGGGCTACCGGCTGATTTAGCGGTCTTGTCAAGGTTCTCTCAAGGTGCTTGTTATCGCGCAATCTGTACTTGCCCAAAGACTAAAGGCAAGTAGGCCAAGATTGGCATAACCCAAGGGTAATCCTGTCACTGTCACCTCAACAGGATACCCTTTTTTATTTAGGAGGAAAGACCCACTCCAAGGGAGATGTCCTAGGACCTAGTGGGTTGATGAAGGGGGAAAAGACAAGAAATACCACCCCTCTCTCTAGGTCACCAAAGTTGAATAAAGTCACTAGTGTGTTGAAGGGTCAAGGGAAAATGAGATGGATTGTACCTGCCCCTTACCAATGAAACAACAAACGTTATGGCAATAATCAATGATATCAATGTTTGAACAAAATAGTGACTTTATGATAAAGATCTACTACTAGACAAGTACATGCACGAAAAGACAAATGTGTAGCAGTATTCAATGAAGTAATGACAGCGGTAATGTATCCAGAAAATGTAACTTGTGTGGACAATACAAGAAAATATTGAAAGCTTCAAGATGATAATGCTTTGTCACTTGCAAGTTCTAGAGATAAATCCAGCAATAAATGAACTTTAATAAGCTGTCCAAGAAGACTGTAATAGCAGTAAAACAGAAGTGATGACAGCAGTAACAACCTTCAGAAATGTACTTTAAAGAGGCAATTAAATGTGGAATTTGATTTTAATTGATTGTTCTTTGCCTTATACAAATTCTGGGCTGATTAATATGGTCAAATGAGGTCGAGAGTGCTGCAAAATGATGGCTGTAGCAATGACAGTAATAGCAGCAAAATAAGTTATAACAGCTGTAGTGTACTTTCAGAAATGCACCCTTAGATAGCAATTAGACATAAATTAAAGCTTCAAGATGATAGCACTTTGCTTTGTGCAATTTCTGGGTTAGTTTATTTGGTTAGTAAGCTTAGCAAGGCTGCTAGGTAAGTCTGTAACAGTGGATTAGGCAGCAACAACTAAGTGGCTGTTAGTATCTCTAAGCTAGGTTAGTTAACTAGTTAAAGTTAGTAGTGTAATCAAGTAGGAAAATGTTTGGAGTTTGAGTTTGAAGATACTTGTCAAAGAGTGAGTTTTGACTAGTGCCTTTCTAAGGGTAGTGGAGTCAAGATGCGGCTTCCTTTAAGGCTTCTAACAAGTGATTTTACACATAATCCAAGAGGGAAAAAGACCTAGGAGGAGTAGCACCTTAAGTCCTCCTAGGTTTTGACCTCAAGAAGTGAGGAAGCTAGGGTGTAGGCACTTCTAGGCCCTAGCGCCTCCTTCTTGGACTTTTTATGGATAAAAAGTACTTTGCACAATAACTAAGAGAGCTAGCACTTTAGGGCCCTAGGGTTTCACTAGTTACTAGATCAATTCAATAAAGCTAGGCAAATGAAAAGCAAGAAAGTTAGCACTTTAAGTTTCTTACTTCAAGCATTAAATAAGACATGCAATTTCATAATATTGGATGAGCAAGCAAACCATTTCCATAAACATTTACAATGAAAAACAATCAATTTACTTACTTGCACAAAAAATAATCATGTAATACCATGCAAGATTGCCACAAAACTTCAAAAAATTGATCCATGTGCTAAAACAAGCCTCCAAAGAAAGATGCGCCTTGCTCAAAACAGCCAATAACCCCAATAGGGTGCAAATTTCAGGCCTCCTTGTCTCAATGACAAGTTGTGATGTAAAAATGAAAGTACTTTTTGTCTATTTATACAAAATTATGACCTTTAATTCACTTTTAGGTATAAATTTGCATCCATAAACTCCTCCAAGGGTGATGTCATGCCCTTCTAGGGTGACGTTAGGCCTCAAGTGTGGAACGCTGGGCAAGGAAGATGAAACGCGGGGCCTCCAAAGGCCTAAAATCTTGCCCACACATGCCAATTTCCTCGTAAATGTCCTCTAAAGATGAAACCCTAGCTCTGGATGACGTCTAGGGCCCTCAAGGGATAACGTCCAAGTGGGAGGAGCATGAAAACCTTGGATCTAGGTCTGCCAAAGTGCCTCCAAAGGCAATGTCCTTTCTCCCGGTGCAAGTCTTCAATCCCTATCATGCCCCTTGGCTAGGGTCTCAGCATCCCATCGGTGGGCTTTGAGTCCTATGAAGGTCCGAGCTAGTCATTCCCTCATGAGCATGTCCACCGGGAAAGGTCCTACAAAGACAACAAGTACACCCTCTAGGGGTTCATAAGTCACAATGATCATAGCATGTAAATCACATCTAATAATTAAATCACCCGAACATGTGCATCAAACCCCCCCTAACCCCAAACAAATGCTCAAAGACGTTATGCAACTTGACAAGTTTAGGTTTGGATAGGGTCTCAGGGTGTTCTATTTGGCTAATCCCCCTTAAGTCTGGGGTGTTTTCCAGGTGGAGTCTGGTCCAAGTCATGCCAGTGTATGAGGTGCATGGGGTAAACCTTTGGGCATGGGGTGCATGTGATAACAGGGAAATGTAGAGTCTTACCTGTGGGCGCCTTCGTGGAGGGTGAGTTGCACCTTGTCATGGATGCAATTGTTTCCTAGCCCATTCATTGTCATTTATTATTAGCTTTCTTTCTTTTGATCTTTGCTCTTGTGCTACAAGGAAATAGTTGAGGGCCAATGTCTTGGCTTGGTGACCAGAGGTGACAATGTCATCCACAAAACATTTCACGAAAATGAGAAGGTTGGCTCGTGATGAGACCCCCTTTCTCTTGGCTATGCAACCAAGAGCCATTACCCTCGCTTGGTGACCAAATAGGTGGTAATGTCATATTGCTACATGTTCATGGTCATAATAGGCCGACTCGTGATGAGACCTCCTATCCATCAACTAATACCTTGAGTGTTCATGTTATTTTGTGTGTCCTCTTTTCTTACTAAGAAGCTTTTCACTGCTTTCTCGGGGATCCCTAGGCGAAGCATCTTGAAGGTTTCAAAATGGATTTTAACTCTTGCCAACTACTTTTAAGGTTTCAAAATGGATTTTAACTCTTGCCAAAGGGGATCCCATCAGGTAAGGTACAACCCTTCCTAGTGTAGCCAATCCCAATGCCCGAAAGATGGTGAGATGGAAGGAATAAAGATGGAAAGTGGTAAGTATGTAGGGAACGAACGATGACTCTTCAAAGATCCACCCACTAGCAACCCATCCTAAAGGGAAATCGACTTACTAGGGCACTGTGTCACCCTCCCAGGTTTAAACAAGGAAAAGAGCATAATTTCCAAGCAAATGTCATGAAGTGAAGAAGGATTCAATACAACATGTTCAAGTGCTTCGAATATCAGAGTGATACATACCATGATACCTAGACTCACTACCTCATGGAGCAAGACCCACTGCCACTTCAGGACTAGGCCAATGTGATGGACGTTATTGCTGGCGATATGTGGACTGTACTTGAAGAAAAGAGGGGCCCTCCGGGGCTATGTTTAGGTCGTCCGACTCTTGACACTCCATGTCTGGAACCTGTGGGCCTCAAGACACAATCTCCTTAGTTATCCCTAGGCTAGGGGATAACGGTGCCAAAGGTGGTACCACTTAGGATAAGTGCCCACTATCACTGTTGACCACCTATTTCGACTAGGGGTCAACTCCATGTTCCATGAAGATATGTACCTAGTGGTACAACCATTTTGAAGATTTTTTCTCAACAGGGCAAATTTTGTCCTCGACACGCTTTTCTATGTAATCAGAATTTCCGCTCCCATGCGTGGGATAATATTGTAATATGCTAGCATGAGTCAAGGGAAGTCCTTTCATCGAGTGTTTTTTTTCTTCAGGTAATTAACCTTGCTTAACTGCAATTTTAATTATCCTTGAGTTTTTCACTCACAATAATTCTCCAAAGTGGTGAAAGGCGTTCTAATGATTAAGCCCAAGGGGTAACTAAGGTCTAGAAGTGTTGTAAATGACCATGCTAGACATCTCCTAGAGTCTTGCGGAATTTCGTTAAGTTTTGATAGGATTTTTTAAATAATTAAAATTCCCTCAAACTGGGGATTTTTAATTATTTTTGTTGTAAAATGTAAAAAAGTGGTCCTTGGGGATTTTGTATAGGGGTATGAGTACTCAAATCAAATGGTTTATGAACCCCTACACCCTTGGACCAAGTTTCAGCTCATTTGGACAAGTTTTGCTAGGCCATTGTCCATGAGGAATCCAAGTCGGTAAAAAACCAGCATGTATTTGGCTTAATTAAAATAGCCAAATTTTGTAAAAGTCACTAAAGTCATGAGAGAGAGTGGGAAAGGGATCCCAAATGTATTTCCTAAGTTGGGAAAATGATTTTCAACTTAGAAAGACCCCCTTTGCTTAGCCAACAACCCAAAATGACGATCTCCTTAGAAGAGGGGCACCCCCCTTGCTCATAAACTCATGGGAAATTAAAAATATATCATGAGAGCCCCCATTGACCCTAACTTTACCTTTGATGAGTGGGAAAGGTGTTTTCCCCTTTCCCCACTCATCCCTCAATTTACTCACTAACCCTAAAAGTGCGCCCCCCTTGAAGAGACCCTCCCCCATTGGATGGATGACACTTAAGGACTAGGCCAGTGTGATGGACGCTATTGCCGACGATATGTGGATTGTACTTGAAGAAAAGAGGGGCCCTCCGGGGCTATGCTTACCAAGTGGGGTCTCTCCCCTTCCTCATCTATAAAAGAGACCCTCTCCTCCTCATTTCATCATCATCTCTTGGAGCAAGTCTATTATGCCAAAATTTCTCTCATTCTTTCCCTCTCTCTCTCATGTTTTCATGTGTAAATTTTGCTACAAGTATTTGTAGCAACATTTTGTGGATAATAAAGGAAGCTTTGGAGGATCTATTGTGTGCATTAGGAGTCTTCTTGATGCTCTTCATGGTGGTTGTGAGGTGATATTGCACATTTCTTTTCTTGTATTTGCTTGCATTCACTAGTTTGCCTTGGAGGCCCAAACAAAGTATTTTGCTTGGGAGTAATTAGTGGTAGTATTACTATTAATTTTGTGATAGTTTCTTTTCAAGCTTGCAAAGTATTTTGTATGCTTCTTTAGATGCTCTCACCTCCTTGTGTCTTGTGTAGCCAGAAATATACATGTATATAGGTCACTAGAGGATTGAAGGAGTGATTTTTAGAGTAGTAAACTCACTCATTCAATCAACCAAAGTTTCCATTGTTTCCCCCATTTGTATCCTCCATTCTCCTTTCTTTCAAAGGCACTTATTTGTTCTATTATGGTCATTTAAACTCATTTATATTTTCAGATTTCTCTACATAAGTCTATGTTTCATTGGGCTAACAAAAGTTAACAAGTCTTTGTTTTTTGTAGCATTTTCTAGCAAGAAATACCTTGTTGATTTTTATGCAGATTTTCAACTACAAGGAGGAAGTGTTACTTGTTTTGAGCCCCCAAGGCATTCCAGAGGCATTCTAAAGTTGGGACATCAAATCCCCTTCTATCTTTCTCCTTCTAAAAACTTTGTAAGCAACCCAAAGAGAGTCTCTTAGGTTTCCTTCTCTCATAAAAGATAAAAATCTGATATTGTAATAATTTAGGAAAATTTGCCCACACCTTGCAAAGAGATTGGCCTAAGCCATCCTTGCAAAATCGTGAAGGCTAGAGTTAGATTTACTTTCTTGCATTTTCTTTCATTATACCCACCTTGGCCAAAACGGTAGGCTAGTCCTCCACTTGTGCCATTGTTGTGGGGTTGCTCATTTATTTCCATGTCTTTTAATTTTCTTTCATTATACCCAACTTGGCCAAAAGGGTAGGCTAGTCCTCCACTTGTGCCATTGTTGTGGTTTCTTTTGCTTTCAAGTAATTTTAATTCTTTTATTACACCCACCTTGGTCAAAACGTTAGGCTAGTCTTCCACTTGTGCCATTGTTGTGGGGTTGCAATTTAAATTTCCAAGTCATTTCAATTATTGCTAAAGTAATCATATTTGTGCTCTATCTCTGCCCCGTATTCTCTCCCCTTGTCACTTTGTGGATCCTGGGTGACAAGAAAGGGCAAAAGTTTGGAGTTTAGTAACTAGGCATCCATGTTCTTATTGCTTCAAACACAAAAAATGGTGACTTGGGAGACTACAGGGGTGTAAGTCGGGGACGGCTTCATGGCATTAGGTGTCCTCCTTGCTTGAGCGCCCAAGCATTTCGGATTGACCTGTGGAGCTAGGGAAGGGCCTTGTTTTCCCTTCTTATTGAGCACCCAACAATTCCTTTTGGTTGAGGGAATAACAATTTGGGGTAGTCACATAGTCTAGGCTTGTATCTATCACACATTAATCCCCCTAATCAAAGAGAGACTTAAAACTTATTAAAATTAACCTACACACTACTTTTACAACATTGCACTTCAAGTTCTCAAAGCTATTTCAATTTCCTCAAGTTGTGCAAATTTACACTTCAAGCAATTTACTTTTCATGCAATTCTAATTTCCAAGCAATTTAATGTTTTGAGTCACTTTCTCTCATTGTGGATGTTTACATATACTAAAGCACCTCTATTTTTTATTCATTTAGAGATATTTGTACAAAGCTAGTATTCTTTTTCATTATCTAACCCATTGTGTAGACATTTCACTTCTAATTTATGGTTGTATAATCTTTTACTTGTTCATTCATTGTATATCTATATATCTCATGTTGTATTTCAATTTGTAGATAGTATTCATATTTGATTTAAAAGTGCAAAGTAGTTTCTTTATTTTATTGTGAATATCTTGTAGCAACATTCACTTTTGTATAATTGTAATTTGTTGTATAAATCTTATTGACTCCATTTACCCATCTTTAGGCACTAGTCTTAGTATAAGTTATAACTTGTAGATCAAGGGGTTTGCTTGTCATTAAAGATTTGCATTTGCATGGTTGCTTGTCATTAAAGATTTGCATTTGCATGGTTGCTTGTCATTGGGTTGGGTTTCCCTAGCCTAAGAACTAAAATTAAGTCCTAGATCATCTAATCAACCTTAACATAGTAAGTAGGGTCTACTCCCCTTGGCTTCCCTAGGAGTGAGCCTAGACGGAAGAGGTCTAGATCAAGGTGACAGTGGGACTAGACTTAGGCTTGTGCCTCTAAGGACACACCAAGTGGGTTGGAGACTTCTCCACGTTAGTAGGTGTGTATAAGGACGACAACAGTCACCTCGGCACAAATCCCCACTATTTAAGCCAACTCCTACTAAAAACTATGGGAGGCTTCTCTAATTTGAACACAAAAACAAATCTTCACCCAAGATAAGTAAGACCGGTGCCTAGTATTGATGGATAAGTTGAAGGTAGGAGTTAATTCTTGATTTTACTAATCTGAAATGATAAATTAAACTGCAGAAAAACGCAAACCAGCAAACTAAAATCACTCAATCCTCTAAATAGTCAACCATTATAGCACCAAAAGATGAGTGATAGATGCCTTTACCAAGTACAAGATGCCTTTGTCAATTTACTCTTGGACAAGTGGTTGTAGGTAGACAAATATCTCGCCGTTCTGTACTTTCAGTTCTGCAAAACATGCAAAAAATGCAGAAAACAACAAACAAATTTCCCCTTTGTCACTGTTGGGAGTGTTGTAGAGTATAGGGATAGGGTTGTTGGATTCTCTCAAATAGAGGTAGTTGTTTGTGATGTTACTCTTGCTTCAAGACTCTCTTAGAAAGGAGGAGTTGACCCAGTTTAGGTTGTATCAATGGCCTAATGTTTTGATGTGCATTAGAGGGATTCTTGTGTACACAGGTTGTTGATAGTCCCGTATGGGTTGCTGCTTGTACAACAAGCTTGGTACTTCAAGATCAAAGAGTTGACTTGTGCATATTTCTATTGTTGTGATTTTGACAGATTTGATCCACTTGTCTTGGTCTTGTATGGAGATATGATTATCTTTGCAAATGTCCTGAATAACTCATGATGTGGTGTCTAGAGATTTTGACCCGTGATGTTGACTTGATGGATGTTGGAGTTTGGAAGGTTGCTTATGATGCAGGGATATGTTTCTTCAGATTCACAGGTGGTCAACGTCCTTTGGAGGTTCTCCTATGATGGATAGGTGACAATTTATTTTCACGAGACAACGATTGATTTAGGGATTATAGTAGATACAAATTTGTAGTTGGAAATTTTGATAGAGTTGAAGAGGGAGTCTTCACGTATTGGTGAAAACACTTTCCTTGTTAAGAGGGAATGTTAGCTTTCAGGATTACTTTGAAGGTGTTTACAGAATGTTTAAGAGTGCTTCATGATATTTGGGGCACATGGTGTATGATTAGCCCCTAGATGGTCGGTGATGGATTTACACATTGGAGATGGCTTACTCAATGATTGCTTGACCTCAGTTGGGTGCTTGCATGACATTCTTCCCTAGGGTGTAGGAGATCTTCAGACAGCTTGGTAACATTCTACATGTGGGTCACATGGAGGAGGTTTCTTGCTTGGAGAACACCTTGCATTGGAGGAGGAGCGTTTGGCATTCCGGAGGAGCGTGTTGAGCCCTAGATAGCATGGGGTAACTTGGATGCTTGCGTGGAGGCATGGAGTTGACTTGGGGACACCTGGTTTCCATAGTGTTCATGTAAGAAGAGTTGACCCAGTAGAGCACATGTCTTAGGAATAACATTATAGTCCTTGGAGGTTTGTAGGAGAAGCAATGGACACATCTTGTAGAGCACCTTTGCATTGGAGCCTTGCTTGTGTACGACATCACCTTGGAGCTTGACATGTGTGCCCTTGGAGTGTAGTTCTCCACATGTGTGAGTCTACTTGTGGCTTTGTAAGTTACTTGTAAGGGTTTAGGCCCACATATGTTTTGTTTTCCTCCCATACCTCCCATATATATAAAGGAGAGAGTCCTTGCATATCACATCAATTCTTAATCAAGTTAGAGATGTGACTAGAGCAACACACTAGTCTCTCTCTCTCTCTTTGATCTTCATATTTGTACTTTCTCTCTCTTGTTTTGGAGGTGCTAGGGCTTCTTGGAGCTTCTGGAGCATCTTGAATACCAAGGTTAGGGTTTTATCCCTTGGAGACATTGGAGCTAGGGTTTTGTGATTAAACACTAAATTGTACTTGTTGAGGAGTGGAGAAGAGTAGACATCTTGCCTTGGAGGACTTGCTAGTTGATGCTTGCTTGTTGGAGCTCTTTGGTGTTGGCTAGGGTTTTTTCTTAGTTTTCCCTAGCTAGAATTTTGGAGAGTTAGAGGATTGTGCTACCATTGGGATGAGGCTATGGTATGTACTTGAACTTCATCTTTATATACATATATGAAGTTTTCAGCTGTCCAATAATTGTCTTATTGTAGATTTGATTTTCAGCTATCATTGTCTTTATGAAATTTATAGCTTTTGTATGTTTTGCTGATTTGACTAAAGTTTGAAATCGTTAAGTGGCTTAACATTAATCTTGAAGAAGATAGGGCAGATTTACTTCTGTAACTACAGCTTTCATTAAGTGAATTTCAGATTCGCTTCATACATGATAAAATTGCCCCAAATGGTTGAAACTTGTTGACACACATTTGGTATCCTTTCTCTTGGATTGCCTTGTTGATTGGGGTTGTTAAGAAGTGAAATATTGCCTGTTGTTGCCGCGGTTTTTATCATATTTTGTAACAGCTCTAAGGCTGAAAATTCACAGCTTTAAATTACAGGAAACCTCTAGGAAAGAGGTGAAATTTCTAAAGTTGCATTAATTTCCCTAGATCAGAAAATTTCCACGCCTATGGCAGCATCTTCATGTGCCAGAGCAGATTTGTAGAAGAGATATTGGGAAGGTTCAATATGGCAGATTGCAAGCCAGTGACAATTCCTATTGAAACAGGAATGGAGCTGTAAGCTTGTGAAGATTTCATTCGAGTGGATGGAGCTTTATAGATGCGTGTCATATGGAGTTTAATTAACCTCACTACTACAATGCGAGATTTGAGTTGACCCTGGAAGAGCAAGCCAACTAAGTCCTGAGAGCCTTGCTCTGAAGAAGAGATGTTCAGTTTGTAAGTATTGTTGCATGGTAGAGAACTACAGGCTACTATACAAGATGGAGAATTGTGCAGATATCACATGATGACTCCACAGCAGAAGGCATCTTATGCAGTTCCAGAGTTGGTAAAGACACTATGATGCAGTTACAGTGATAGCTTTGCCATGCAAATTTGCACTGAGAGCTGGTTTTGCTAGAAGTCAGTTGAGCAACCACTTGTGCTGTGGAAAGTGCCAAACAATTTGTGCAAATAGGCATTGCAGTTGTCATGGGACCTCAACTGACACAATAAAGAGAATGACACAAGTCAATTGAAAAATTGTATTCTATGCCTTGGCATTCCCCTCCCCACACAATTGTACATTATGTAACAGCAGAATAGGAAGGCTAATGGTTGGGAATTCAAAGCGTTTAATATACCCTCAGCATGGCTATTTATTATTTAATATGTTCATTCCATTTTATTATAGTTCTATGTCTTCTTGTTTAAAACTCTTATTATGTGTAGTTTATAATCAGCTAAGGGAATCGATGCTTATTTCTCCCCTGTTGGATATGTGTTATATTTTTTGCATGACGAGAACTAGTGTCTACGTTGCGCCGGGCGCACAGGGGGGTTGCAGGGGCAGCGCCCCCGAAATTTTTTTTCCTCAGTTTTCGTGTCCATTTTTGGGCAGTCCTCGGTTTTCATGTCCATTTATGGATGGTTTTTCGGCACATGGTTTTTCGCCGATGGTTTTTTATTTCCAGTTAAGGAATTAGGGTTGTTGACTAATTTAGGTCATTGGATTAGGGTTTTGGTATAGATTTAGAATATGCTGGTTTTCCCGGTTTGGGTTTCCAAGGGAAAATATTTGTGTAATGTGTGTATTTGCCATTGTATCTTTTCTGTTCTTTTATTGAAAATCTGTTTGCAGTAAAATATTGTACAAGGTTAAAATCTACATGCCCAAATCTGTTGCAACATTGTTTAAAGGTTACATGTGACACATTACAAAGGTGTAAGTGAATTTATCCATTGTTAAACTGAGTGTACATATTAAATTTGGGTTCTGTAATCTTTGTGTTGGATATACAATTCTGCACAGCATTGCAGGATCACTGATTAATTAGCAAATCACCAATTAATCAGTGATTCATTCCTCAAATGAGAAATTTGCGTCAAAAAATTGCTGGGACCTTATCTTAACCTTGGCTTGTGATATTTAAGATCTTACTAGTCAAATTTGTTCCTTTGTAGTTTTGCATGGAAACAGAGATTTGGAATTGGCTGTCTCCAATATCCAGGCACTGAAATCTTGTGTCATATGGATTTTGTCTTAGAAGATGATATGCACAAAAAGTGGATATATTGCAGGGTTCAGACAGCAAATGACTGATTAGTTCTGTGTACCTGCTTCTACTGCTAGAATATAAAAAATAATTCCTGGGAGCTTAGCCTAACCTTGGTTTTTGATATTATAGATCTTGCTAGTCAAATTTGTTACTTTGTAGTTTTAGTTGGAAACAGAAATTTGAAATTGGCTGTCTCCAAAATCCAGGCATGTAAACCTTGTCTCATATATTTTTATTCTTAGATTATGATATGCACAAACAAAGGATATAGTTCAGGTTTCAGACAACAAATGACATTCTTCTTATGCTGTTGAAACAAACTGATTAGTACTGTGTTTTTCTTCTACTTCTATTCTGTTTGAAAGATGATTATCAGATGGTCTTTCTCACTGCTTTTTCATTTTATTTATGACAGTGCTGCAGTGTTTCATAATGCAAGTACACGATTCTGCGATGGCGCTCGCTTTGGTCTTGGTGCTGAGGTGACATACAATCCTGTCTGAGTTATAACTTAGACAATGATTCTCTGTTAGGCAGAGCTAATGTTATTTGCACCACTGAGTCCTATTTTCTGCATAACACTTGAGCAGGTTGGAATAAGTACCAGTAGAATCCATGCTCGGGGACCTGTTGGAGTAGAAGGGCTTTTAACCACACGATGGTATGCACTTTACTATGGAACTATATATATTTTATCTCAATTATTTCAGAATGATTCTCTAGGATGTAATTACTGATGTAACTTTTCTGGAATAATTCAGTGGTAGTTGTGCTTTATGAGAATGGTGTTTCATTTTCTGGAGCACTGCAGGAATTGCATTTTACTTAAATTACTAATGTCTTCCCTATGAACATCTGTTTTCCAGGCTACTGAGAGGCCATGGACATATTGTGGATGGGGATCATGGGGTAACCTTCAATCACAAAGAGCTTCCTTCTGATGTTGAGTTGGAGCACTTCATGGGTGGTAAAATTGCCAATGGCACGGTCAATGCATCTCATCATGATGTACATGGTAACCATGCCAATGGCATATGAAAAATGAGGAATCTAGTGTAGCATATATTTTTTGCCTTAGAAGCTACTACCATTCAAGCTAGACAATGGTGTAGACGCACAACAATATTCAATTACCACTGGAAAGTTCCCTTTGTATATGTATTCATAACAATAACCCCAGTTCTTACGTCCTTTGTGTCATTACATACTTCGTAATTTATGATCATTCATTTCAAATTTAGATGAGCTTCCTGCTATATGATGTAAATTGAGGTTCAGTTTCATAGTGTTAAATCATAGAGACTCTTCCTTTATGTGGTCATTTACAGTCATCAATAAAATTATGTTATCTCTGCTTTTCTTTGCATCATTTCTGAATGATCAAGATGCTCCCACAGTTGTGTTTCATAGGATCAGTTTAGTTACATCAGATGAATTTTATACATGTTATGTAAGGATGACAAAAAATAGCTCTCATAAACACATTTACTTCAGAAAATGATAAGAAATATATATATATATATATATATATATCATCATGAAATTAATAAACTAATATAAATTAACAATTTTACATGGCATTTCGATAGATGCATGAACTCCACATTTTAATAGTGTTGCATCCAGTTTATACCATGAAATAAAATGTTCTCTCTCTCTCTCTCTCTCTCTCTCTATATATATATATATATATATATCGTCATAAAATTAATAAACTAAAATAAATAAACAATTTCACATGGCATTTCAATAGATGCATGAATTCCACATTTAATAGTGTTGCATCCAGTTTATACCATGAAATAAAATGTTATGAAAAAATAAATTTACAGAGCCCATTTAGCAAAAAAAGCTAGTCATCAGCGACACAACGATGTTGCTTGTCATAAAGTTTCTCTTTTTAAGGGGTTTTGGACTTTCTGTTTTCTGTTTTAGGGTTTCTAAGCATTTGTGGTATGAAGCTTGCGTAATGTTGCATTGAATGATTTGGGTAAGTATAGAACAATGCTTGGAGAGCCATAGCAAGGAAGAAAGTGGTCCAAGATTGATGGCTAAAGGCACCGCCAAGAGATGAATGGATAAACCCTAACCCAAAAAAAATACTTGGGCCCTTGACAAATACTAGACACAAGGAAGGTTGATTAGTCCCAATCAATGCTGGTAGTTTCTTCTTCGACCCCTTGAGTGGCACATTTGCAAAAGTCAATGAACTCAACTTCCTTATATAAAGAAG
Source organism: Picea engelmannii (assembly GCA_009831015.1). Taxonomy (NCBI): domain Eukaryota; kingdom Viridiplantae; phylum Streptophyta; class Pinopsida; order Pinales; family Pinaceae; genus Picea; species Picea engelmannii. Next base: position 474,617 of record ML785885.1, read on the forward strand.
GTAGTGGCTAGTGGAATATTCCCCTCTTCAAGGGGTCTCTCCTTTAGATAGCATGACCCAGATTGCTTGGACATGGGTCACAATGGTATGAAAAACTTGGCTTAGTGGATGAGTCTGCTGTCAATTATTTTTTAAGCATCTAATTATAAATCTGAAGATTACTTCCAAGTGACTTCAAACAGTAAACCTTAGGGTTATTATCACTGAATAATTTTAGGGCTATTATCACTGAATAATTTTACACTGAAATTATGACAGAAAATTACAGCGGAAACATAAAGATCAGAGAGAAACCATCCATGGACAAGAGAGACAATTTATGTTTTGTAGAATTTTCAGATTTAGAATTTCTAAGGGAAAAATCAGCCCTCTTAGCAAATTCACTAAGCCAGAAAAACTGAGGACAAAAACCGGTGCTCTCGAAAAATTGCAAACTCAACAAAATATCTGAAAAATTGTCTCACTTACAAATCTATTGCATGACTTGCTAACGTCAGTTGTACAATCTGTTGACATCAACTGTACGGTCTGCTGATGTAAGCTTGTACAATTTGCTACATGCCCAGGAAATTCTCACGTGTGGTTTGTACCTTCCTCTCACATGTGCATCTTGATTTCTCCCACGTGTGATTGTACACATTGTTTTCTTCCACGTGGTATGGATTTTTCACACGTGTTCCTGATTCACACATGTGACCAACTGTTTTCTTCCTCACACGTGTGGCTCACATGTGTGATCACTCTCCTTGACTAAAAAAAAGAAAACAAAAAGTCCATAAACCCTGTTGCCGTCCTTATACACACTTGCAAACCTGAGCTAAGTCTTGCTCACTTAGTGTGTCCTTGGAGACACAATGCCTAGGTTCAAAGCCCACGCTGTCACTTTGACTTGAACCTCTTCCGTCTAGGCTTACTCCTAGGGAAGCCAAGGGGGGTAGACCCTAGTTTCTACATGAAATTAACATTATGTTCTAGGAGTTTATTTTAATTAGTTACAAGGTTGGGGGCAAAGACTAACCTATGATACAAAGGCAACAAATGCAAGATGCAACATTAAAGATGAGAAG
>ML785885.1:507421-524098 GCA_009831015.1 Picea engelmannii
AAATAATTAATTATAACAATAAACATTAATTATCTTTCACATATGGTGGGGCCGACTTGTACCCTTTACATCACAATTAGGGTTACAAGTAAATCTTACCCTTAAACAATATAGCAAGGGATCCGTACATACACTAGTGCTCAACCACTAGGGAAACGTCCACGCGTGCTTAGCCACATAGACATCATAATCAACATAATCATCTGGAGTACCACATTGTCTCAACTCTTACAGAGAGGAGAACGATACACCCATCACATGGACACACCCAACCACTGGTGGATGAATCGACTCTCTAGAGGAGAACAATGCCCCAACCACTGGGGGACGACTCAACTCTCACATAGAGGAGAACGATGCCCCATCACATGGGTATGCCCAACATTGGGCTCCCTCTCAGGTCGACTCAACTCAGTCTCAGAGGAGAATGTATCCCGGAGGATGTCTCACGATGTTGCAATCATCAACATTAGCGAGGGAGGTATTCTCACCCACTCCAGTGTCACCTAGAAGTAGCTTTGTCTCCCATAATGGAAGTGGTTATGCTTCCCATACTAGATCCACTACCACATCTGCTCTCCAATCCACTTGATTGGATGCTTTCTCTGTAACTGAAGCAAATCCTTCCATATGGCATGGTATCTTCTTGGAAAACACGTTGCTCCTAGAAGCATCTCGCTTCTGAGCTTCATGCTTAGTTTCTTCAACCCATGACACCCTCCTGGCAGTCTTGGAAGACTCCTCTCTCCCAAATGAACTTGAAGGTTGGCTTCCTCTAGACTGTCAAATCTCCTTTTGAGCCTACTGACTCCCTCTGAAGTTGGACTCCCTTTGAATCTGTTGACAACCTTTGAAGTCGGGCTCCCTACGAATTTGCACAATCTTCGGAGCTACTTGCTCCTTGACCTCTGCCACACTACTACTACTGGCCATAGCTTGCATAGGTCGACTCTTTAGCCTATATAAGTTGCTCTCTCTAACTCCAAGATCCACTACCATGTCAGAGCTAGATCCTCTGGGCACGAATAACACTTGTCCATCCTGGAACAAAACCACATAGCTCTTCTTCTCAAAAGATTAGACTAAGACCACACTCTTCTTGAGTTTTGACACCCATAACACATTTTCTCACAACACATCTCTTGACTCCATCTAGAATGACACTGTTCCATATGCCTGCACTGCATGCTTGGTACCCATATGAAGTTCCACATGCTTGGTACCCATACCAAGTTCCACATACAAATTTGAGTTAGACTCTGTGAAGCTCTCATACAACTCTCGTGCTCCTGCCATATGACACGTGGATCCACTATCCAAAAACCAATTTCCACCACTGGAAACTTCTCGAAAAAGGGAAGAGACTAATAAGAACTCCCTTTGAAGCTTATCTGCAACCACATCCACCTTTGTTGATGATGCCTGATGCTTCCTAGTCCCTTTCTTTTGTTGTGGACACTGTGAAGCATAATGACCATGCTCATGGAAAACATAACAATTGACCTTGCTAATATCCTTCTTCTTTCCTTGCTTTGGAGATGCCTCTTTGCCTGTGTTCTTCCAAGAACCATTTCCTCTGCCCTTCCTAGCATGAGAAACGAAGGCCAATTTCTCATCATCGCTACCTCTTTGCTTTCCATTACTAGACTCTATCCATTCCTCCTCCTAAATGCAATCGATCCACAGTCTGTCAAACAATGACAACTTTTCTCGTGCACAAATCCCCTTCACAAATGGTTCCCACGACCCGAGAAAACCATTCATTGCCACATTCACCAACTCCGTGTCATCAATTTCCTCACCAATGGTTCCACACTGATCACGAATTTGACTGATCCTCAGGGGGTAACTAACAACTGTATCTGCATTGGAAATATCAACAGCTCTAAGATGGTGCCTCAAGATCAACTTCGTGCTTGTATTCCCACTATGGTATAAGCCTGCCAAGGCATCAAATGTATCCTTGGAAGTCTTCTTCTCGAAAATGTGAGGAATCAGGTGATCCTTCACGGAATCCAACAACACTCGCTTGACCGTCACTTCCTTCTTATTACGGATCATTCAAACTTGGAACCACTGACTCAACATATTCTTTGAGATCATTCTCTTCCAAGAGAAGAAGAATCATGTCCTTCCAAGCCCAGAAATTTGTTGCCCCTTCCATCCTGTCCTCAATCTTAAGAGTGCTAACCATGGAGACCTGCCGAGGAAAAAAAAAAAAAACTTCATCAGCAAATCTACAACAACCTATGTCTCAAGAGATGATCCTTCTCTCTGTTCAAAGCCTTAGCTCTGATACCATTTCAACTTTTTTTAATCATCTAATTTCAGATCTGAAAATTACTTTCAAATGACTTCAAATAGTAAACCCTATGACTGTTATCATTGAATAATTTTACACTAAAATTATGACAAAAAATTACAGTGGAAACATAAAGATTAGAGAGAAACCATCAATGCACAAGAGACACAAATTTCTGTTTTGTAAACTTTTCAGATTTAGAAATTTTGAGGGAAAAACCAACCCTCTTAGCAAATTCACTAAACTAGTAAAATTGAGGACAAAAACTAGTCCTCTCAAAAAAATGCAAACTCAGCAATTTTTTTCGAAAATTCCCTCACTTACAAATCTATTGCAAACTTGTTGTACGCCCTGCTGATGTCAGCCGTACAACCTACTAACGTTAGTCGTATGACCTACTGACGTCATCCATACGGTCTTTTGACGTTAGCCTGTACGACCTGCTACCTGCCTAGAAAATTCACACATGCAACCTGATTTCTCCCACACATGGGACTATACATATTGTTTTCTTCCACACGTGCGGTTGTAAGGATTGTTCACACATGCGGTTTGATTCACACGTGCAACCTGCTGTTATCTTCCTCTCACACGTGTGACCTCTGTCCTTGGCTGAAAAAATAAAATAGAAAGTCTAGAAACCCTAGGCCAGATTTGCTATAGTGCAGAATTTCCTTTGCTGAAATTTTCACCCCAATCTCCTTAGCACAAGTGCTCACTCACTTCTGCTAACTCCATAATGTCACAATGAAATCTCCTTCACATTGCCTCTCCTTTTATACGAGTCTAATGAGTGAGTTTAGGAACCCCTTCTAAACACAATATTAAATTAGAATTGTTTATTCACACATGTGGGTGTTAAGCTCTAACACAAGCCCCCAACACCAATTCCAAGCCCCAACTCCAATCCAAAGGGTTTTTAGAAAATGAACATGCAATGTGGGTTTCAACGAAGATTATCACATGGCCAACATCAGGGCCAATGTGAGAATACTTGTCTGAAGCTACAAAACATCAACATTTGCAAGGTTGGAGACGAGTTTGACTTGGTCTTGGAAAAAATTCAGGATTAGAAATCATTCAAAATGAGGGTTTCTCTTCTCCTTTATGGCATTTGTATTTGAGCTGCCCACAATGTCAACTTATCGAGAAGGGAACAAACTACGAGTTATGTAGGGGTCATGCTTGAGTTGTGGTTGGTGAGTTTGACTCATTGGAAGAGAGTCAAATTGGGGACCAAGATAAGTCGGCTTCATAGTAGGGTTGAGGAATATTTATGAGTACTCAAAAGACTCACCAATTTTTTCAACTATAGTTTTCCTTTGTTGAGCATTTCTTGTCAATTCACGACCTCCACTATCTCTATTAGATATTTGATGTACATATTTAAAGAACTTATTTGGCATACAAAGTTATATATTTGGATTTTTCTAGTAAATTTAAGTTCTTTGTGCTTGTCCTTTCGCACATGAAGGTTCTTTATAGAAACATTTTCTGTAGAAGAAGATAAGTTAGTTGTTATTGAAAAGGATCCCTTGCTTTGGGAAAACTCCATTCTCTATTTATTATAGCTATGACACTTGAAAATTAATCATTTGAAGACTTTGAGTCCATTCCTATTGGGGTTACATTGCCTAATTTGCCTCTCTATTTCAGGGAGAATGATATCTTAAATATAGGAAATCACGTCGAGAATTTTTTTGTTGAATGTTTCTTTGTAGGGAGTGTACCCCTCATATTTGAATGAATGGTAAACTATGATTTTGATCATATGATAGGGGTAACTTACAGGGATATTGATTATACTTTCCTTCTTTTGTCGAAAAATAGTTCACTTTTAGTAAATGATCTTGGTACGTGGTGATGCATAATTGATAGATGGTTGTAGTATGTGATTGATGCTATGGGTTTATTAAAAGATCATGGTATTGACACATGTGAACAAACAATTCTATTGTAAATGAGCCATTAATTTTGCACTTTGAGCATATATAAATACAAAATCAGAAATCATGTTATAAAATGGCCACCCTTTTTATCAACCCATGTGAAAATGATCATATATCACAAAAAAAAAAAAAATGGTATCCTAGAGTGGTCTCCCCTTACCTTGAGCTTGTATGACATGGTAAAGTGGGTAAAAGCCAAGTATGAATCCGCCAATCACATGGGGAAAACGTGTATTAAAGGTGTGGAGGTGATGTCATAGTTTGAAAAAGGGTTGCCCCCTACCTTATGCTATATGATTGATGTGGGGTCCCTTTTGAACTAAAAAATTATAAGTTGTTATATCTTCACTTGGAGGTCACATTCATTTTATCAAGTGCTCTCCACATCATGTTAATAAAATCAAGGGGTTGCTTCGTACCATGACATATTATTATTTTAGTTTTGGGCTCATGATTTGTCAAGGATCACACTTGTTAAATTGGAGCCGTACAACGTATAGCTACATGAATTCCATGGAGCCGCTTTATAAAATGATGCACTGGACGTTGATGGGGTTATCATATAGCCAACGATTATAATGGGGCCATATGCTGAGAGCTACCATCTTTTTGTTTCATTACAATTTATTGAGCTAAGTTGCATCCCTCTTATTGGTTGTCGTCACTGTTGGAAACATAATCCCATAATCCGTTAGGGTTACGAACTTGCATCCTTCTTATTGGTTGTCGTCATTGTTGGAAACATTTTATTGGTTGTCGTCATTGTTGGAAACATAATTTGTTAGGGTTATGAACTTGAAGGAATATGAAGAGTGAAGTTATTGTAACGGTCATCAGGAGTCCAAAAGATCTTGGAATACGAATCCAAAGGTCAAGACTATGTATTTATACTTATATCATATTGAATAACAAATGCAATTCACGCTTTATCTATTTTCGTGTGTCTAACAGTGGTATCAAAGCCTATAGTTTTTAGGCCTGGAATATGCTATGTATTGTCCATAACATGCATCTAAGCGTTTTACTTGCAGAAACGACTCTCTGTGCCCCTCTACCTTCCTGTTTTCCATCTTCAACCTGCAGATCTGTCTTCCTCGAACAAAAATGCCTCCACCAGTCTGACCTGTGTTGGTGTAACCGTTGCTTAGACTCCATATTTGAATTTTCTCTTTCAATATCTCGACCTTGGTATCACAGTCACTTCCTTCTCATATTGCGCCTCTTACGAATTGCCCAAACATTTGCAGCACCGTTGAATCTCAGAGAGGTCGATGTATTAATGTTATCATTATTCACATTCCATTGGGTGATTGCGTTCGTTTGCAGTCTGTTTCTCTGCCATTCAGTCTAAAATATTTCAGGCAGGTAGCGATGCCTTTGCCAGGCTCTATTCTGTTGTCGTATTTCTCGTACTTCTTGCATATGGATCTCACCCTTATCTAAATGGTGTCCACGTGAGTTAAAATATCTATGATACTCATAATGCCCTAGACTCAAGCCTGTGACCTAGAATGCTAATGACCGTGTCATTTCAATACAAAACCTGAATTTCCAATTGAGGATTTTTACGAGTAACCAACTGTGGTCGTTCACGGGAGCTTCCTCTTCACAGGTCCGTGCGCAGGATGTGATGCATATTCACAGTAGAATTTGATGCAGATTGTGGAAACCAACGATGGTTTGGGGACTTAGGGTTTAGTCACAAGCTTCTTGTTTCTTAATGGAACAAACTCCCTCTCAACTATGGTCGCGCGATAACATAGAATGCTATGGTTATGGAGGATATGGCCGCTATGTGCTTGGTTTCCTATTATTAATCGTTGTCTTCCAGATCATATTCTTCCACAAAGGCAATAAAGTATATGTAGTTGTCGTTACCTCCGTCCATGCTTTTGGATGATTCCAACAATCTACTCCTCACAAACGATCCATTAGAATTCATGTGGGATAATCCTGAACAACAACTGATTGACTTTGTTGATTGCATTCCATCAAGCCTCGTCATGAACGCCTCCTCAACCTAACCTCCTCATGGCACCAGAAGAGATATATATTTGGATATAAACGACTGAGAGTATTCTCGCCAAGTTATGGTTTCATATTCCTCGCGCTTTCATCAGCATGAGAACCTTATGCGACCATAACCATGCGCAACTACTCATCCACAAACCCTAATGTCTGGTAAACCCTAATTCCTGTTGTAACAGATTTGGTCTATTCTTCACATTAAATGTCGTAGTGAATCGCCAACAATTAGGGTTTCAAAGTTGAATTTGGATGCGTTTGGCATGGGATGGTAGCAATCCTCAAAGTAGAAGTGTTTGGGTGCACCACCTTCATTCATTAGATTACGAGCAACATAGAAACGTTCATATTCAAAGTTATCTGAGTCATCATCCCACTCAGTTACATAATACATCTATTGATCATCTAGATCATGTGACGTAAGGACGATTCATAGTGATACTAATGTTGGGGGATTCCAACGACATATTTGGTTCACATCTATTCATTTTGGTTTGATCCTTATGATCCTTATCGTGTTTTTTGTTTTTTTCTGTAAACAAGTGCTTTTTTGGTAGAATTTGATGCCTTTCATTTGTTGTTTTCATTTCTTGAGTGCGATAGTTAAAGGGTGGAGTTGCAAGAAACCCTTGAGGTATAAGTCAGTATCAAAGTGGATGAGTTGATGAACTATTTTAGAGTTACTGAGCACTCTAATCTTCTCATCTCTATACAGTCACCATTAACAAAACAACACTGCAGACTGTTGTAACATGCTTGCAAGTTAGACAAGCCAAAGTAACACTACTGGAAACTCAGACTCACTTCTTCACGATACACTTGAGTAAAAGAATCTTCGACAACATTCTGAACTAGTCCTTGTTCAAAACCATATTTTCAAAGATAATGAAGATGATGATGCCGATTAGATCAACTACCAATGCAACAACTCAATGAGACAACCCAGATTCAAGTACAAATGGTGTTCAACTCTCTTTTTCCAAGCAGAGCATCAGACATTGGGAATAATTCAAGCACAACAAACACATGACCAATATCAGATATGAGAAGGATGTCACTTTTCATAATCTGGATTACACCAAACTGATCTAGTTCCAGAGTGCAAGACCGCTGCAAGAAAGTTCATATTCACCTACTCCAGTTCAAGAGAAAATTTCGATATGCTAACATTGTCAACGAGTTGGCCATATGGAAGATCAATGCTACGATCTTCATCCCTGCGAGCATTATGGAAATCACAATCATCCTTTAAAAAATGTTCTAACAACAAGAAATTTGCAAGAATAAATACTATAGGTGGATGACTTCTTGGCGATGGTCATCAATAACCAAGAAGATATCTCAGTCATATAGTAGAATTTACACTTGAGTATTGCCACATCTTACAATGAACAATTTTTTGTCTTATTACCTTGTCCTTGACAGGGGGGACAACATCAATGATTGACAGTCAAGATTTCAGTTTCAAAATCCTATTAATCGAGCAATAACAAGCGAGCTTGATTGGTTTGTGGTTTTCCTTAAATCACTACTTAGTAGAAGACTTACAACTTCTGCTAGACAATGGTTTGTGGTTTTCCTTAAACCTCCAATTAGTAGAAGACATTCAAATTCAACTAGAGAACAATTTATGGTCATCTTTAAACCAACATTCAAGAGCACTTCCAATTAACATAAGACATCAACATCCATCTTCTAGCTAACTTAGGAAATGTTCCGGGAACCATTGATCCTAGAGCATGGTTCCAAAGTTTGTGGTCATCCTTAAACCACCAGATTGGTTTGTTGCCTTCCTTAAACCACCATCATCATTCGGTTTGTGGCCATCCCAAAACTACTATATTCATAGAGCACATTCAACCATTGGCAGCTGAACACTTTGAAATTCATCTGTCCACTTCCATATTTCAGTTGCACACTTCGAGACTTCAACTCTCTTCTTGAACTCATATACACCCCTTCGTATTAAGGGGGGAATGTTGGAAACGTAATCCATTAGGATTACGAACTTGACGAAATATGAAGAGTCAAGTTATTGTAACAGTCGTCGGGAGTCCAAGAAGCCTTGGAATACGAATCCAAAGGTGAAGACCACGTATTTATACATGTATCATATTGATTAATAAATGATATTCATTCTTTATCTATTTTTGTGTGTCTAATAGTCGCATATTATATTGGGAAGTCTCCATTTTCTTTTCATTATCTTCATGAGGTTTCCATCCACCTGAATTAAGCCATGAAATGGAGGTCAATGCATGAAATTTATTCATGGATTTTGGTGATTGCATGGATGCATCCAATGCTGAATGTTTTTATATCATATTTTGTTGACCTTGAAATTTGGTTTGTGGACACTTGGAGGCCTTGGTCAATTGGCCACAACATGGAGGTTTCTATCTTCTCAACTAGTTTGGGGATATAGTTGTAACTAACTCCTTAGTTTATTATTGTTGAGTTAGCTCTTGGAGTTTGTTAGATATGAACATCATTGAAATGTTTTTCCTAAATTATTTAATAGTAAAACTCTTAGAGGAGATTGTGGATCTCAACAAACTTGTCTATTTTGGGTAAGAAGTTTGTTGGAGAAGTTAGAGATCATTATTTTATCATTATTCCTAAGAGAACTAATGGATATAAGAAAACAATTCATTTTTTATTGCATGAGTTAGAGCTCAAATTTATGTAAGGATTTGCTCACTTCATTTGCAACTTGGATTGGAATTTAATGATTAATGAAAGAACTTGTGAGCAAACTAGCTCCAAGATTTAGAGGATAAGGTGTCTTGTGTATATAAGTTGTGGTTTTATTTATATTAAATTTTATAATGTGTGGATATATGTTCTAGATTTATATTTGAAGATTATATTTTGAAGGATTATGAATGACAAAGGGAATGATAAGGCCATAAAGGAGCACTATGCTATGTTGGAAAGTATTGACTGAGGTTTATGTTCCTTCCCTCTCCCTCATATTCCTTGTGTCATCTACCTTCAAAATCACAACATTATACATTCTATATCATTGAATTAGGCATGTCTGTAGATAGTCTTGGGTAAAGGGCCACCTCATTATTGCTTTGAGTTGTGGATTTAGATAGACCCTCTGCCTTACAATATTGTAAGATTTAATCACCAATACTTAAGGGTACAATAATTCACATCAGTATCACTTCATGGTTTGTTGACCCGAAGTCAATTTTTGAACCAAGTTAAGGAGTGTAGAACATATCATATCTCTACTTATAGCCCTTGACTTGCTCTCTTGAAATTGCTTAAATGACTCCATAGACCAAATAGATAAGGCATTGGACTCCCTTTCACTCATCATACCAAACTCAATTTCTTTTCTATTGTTCATTTACATTGTTGCTAGTGTTGAAATATTATAACTGCAAAGAATATTCTATTTATTATTGAGTCATTTTCTTATAGATCAATCCCCTTTTGTGGATTGATCATGTCAGGACTTATGTATGACCAAATCCCCTTTTGTGGATTGGTCAAACCCTAATTAAATGATGCTAATTGAGAAGTAGGCCCCTATGGATATTTAAAGTGGGTTTAACCACTAATTGAAGAGGTTGCCTAGCTTGGTGAAAAGACACAACCCTAGCGCCTATTAGCTAGTATAAATAAGAAATGATTATGCCTCATTCTCTCACTCACTCAAGTCACTCATCTAGTGTGCAAGTTTGAAGGAAGTTGTAGTTGTCGGAAGAGGAAGAGAGAGAGGCGCATTGCTCAGTGTTGGATATTCTCTAGTGTTTGGTTTATTATCTTGGCATTGTATTGGCATTTTATATTAAGGAAGTTTTTGTTGGGTTTTCTCCCCCATGAGGGTTTCCCAGGATCAATGTTGTGTACCTTGTGATTGTGTTTCTTTCATTGATCCTACTTATGCTATTATTGTCTAGTAAATTGAAAAGAACTTAATAGCAGCTCTAAATTTAACATGGTATCAGATCTTGACTAAATAGAGCACCTTTCACTGGGTAACAAAAAACGTCACTGTTGTCGTACAAGAAAATTAGGGCTTTTTATTGGAAGAGAATTTCAGCCTAAAAAACATCTAGGGAAGTGAATCCTAGCCTAGTGAACTCATTGGCACCTTGAGTGCACCTTTTCAGTGGCCAAAGCCTCCAGAAAGTCAAACCCTAGTTTTGGTTGGTACCAGAAAACCAAAAAAACTAGAAAACCAGGAAACCAGAACCAGTACCAGAAGTACCAGTCTAGAAATGGCGCAGGTCATGTTTCAAGGGGTAAAACTTGAAATTTCTGAAAACAGATAGCTCCAGCCTACTCGCCTCAACCCAACACATCTAGTCCCTAGATCATAATTCCAAAATTTGAAAGTTGAAAAATTAGGGTTTCCTCATAAAACCCTAAGTTGTAGTTGCAATTGCAATACCAGGTACAGTTGCAGTTGCAGTACCAGTTACAATTGCAGTTGCAGTACCAATTACAATTGCAGCTGCAGTACCAATTACAATTATAGTTGCAGCACTAGTTGCAATGCAAACACCAACTACAATACCAGTTGCAGTAAAAGTTTTTGTGAAGTGTTGGGACTGTTGTTTTATTGTTCTAGTGCACCTTGCCCTAGCAAGATATTGTCAGAGGTATGTACTTACATATGTTTGAAATGAATTAGTATTCTAAAGGGTACTTGCAGGAGAAGGGATCTTTTGTCATAGATCCAGAAGGATCTCAAATCCAACACATTCAAAGGAATAATGCACCTCAGGTTTGATTATTTTGATATACATCTATTTTTTATGATATTAAGAACATCTATCTTGTATGTTGAAGTTGTAACCATCATACTAACTCTTGGTCAAAATTAAAGTTAATAAATTAGATTGATATTAGAGTTTATTCTCTAACTTAGACTTCTGTCAAGATAACATATTGTCTTAGTACAAAGGACATGTTGAAGAAAGAACTTGTCATCATTGAAGGAGACTTGAAAGAAAAGAAACACACTCATTCTTGAGGACAAGACTCTAGGTTCCAGGTTTGATTGATTTAGTTGATAAGACTCAAATTTTCACATGACAAATTTGATAACTACCTCATTACAAGTAAAAAATTATAGTTGAGATAACAATATTTGAAAAGGTATTATACTTGGTAGCATGTGAGCATATTGAGATGAATGCCTATTGTAAAAATTTACCAGAATATAACTAACATCTCCTCTTGTGGAAACTTCTTGTTTTTCCTCTAGGTCACCATGGAGGAATGATTGATCACAACAGTAGAAGAGTGTTGCTCTAAATTTCATATTGTATTTCTTACTCTTGATCCTTGTTTCAGGCAGGGCACAAGTAATATCTCTAAAGGAGGTACTGTGACGATTGTTCTTGCTTTTGTTTATCATTATTATACAGAGTATTATTCTTGTTTATTGTTACTCCCTTGTTGATCTTGTTTAAGGAACATCATAGGTGATAACCCTGAGGAAGCTATAGTGACGGCTGTAGGAGGCTACATATTAGATGAAACATGAAGAAAACTATCCAAGTTGTATACGTGATCATATGCATTCATGTAACAAAGAAGATGAAGAAGAAACTATTTTTGAGATACAAAGTATCTCATATGGAGTTTGATTGTAAGAATTAGAAGGCTCCAAAGATGACCAAACAATAAGTAGAATTGATCAAAGAATAATGAAGCCACCTTGACAAAAAGTAGAACTCGGTTGAAGTCTTACTCAACTTTTCATTTTAAGACTTGGTATTCAACACCAAGTATATCCAGTAGAGATGATGAAGTCGTTGTAGACTCAGAAGAAATCAAGAACAAAGTGAGCCTGATCTCAAAGAGGATCAGATGGGAAGATTCCCTTGTTTCAGTAACAAAGAAGGAAGCCAATCATAAGGACTGGGATATGGATTTTTCCGTGGGACTAGAAGGGAAGTTAGTGTTGATTTCCAAGATTGATCTAACAGATCAAGCATGTTGCAGATAAAATATGTACAAATCCTGATGTGTGTCCAGAGGATTCTCCCAATAAGAGGGAGAAGACTATGACGAGACACTTACTCCAGTAAATGGAAGAAGTAGTTCTAGTATTCATGAAGATAACCAAAACAACCATGACAATATGAGATTCAGGGGGAGAATTCCCCATATTTGAGATGGATTTGTCTACAATGCTAGTTGATGTAGTACATTAGTTGGGTGATGAAGACATGAATACAATAACAGATAGAGTTATCTCCATGAAAGAAGAAGACCTACCTTCAATATCAATTATTGAGCCACTCTCATTTTAAGGTGAAGTTGTTGCCGTGATGAATTTGTTATCACATGAGCTTGTCAGAGTCCTGTGGATTTGTGGTTTCTACCCAGGTCTGTAATTTTTCCCTATTTCTCTCCTTTTTGCAGACACCATATTAAGATTTTCCCTTTCGACTTGTAAGTTTTTCTTTTGTTTGACTTCATTCGTTTGAGTGACCTGTTTTTCCCGTTGTCTTTCCTGAGAAGTCTCGACTTTCAGCTTTTCTTTTTTCTCTAAGTTCGATCACTGCCCCCTCTACCTCCGTCACTGATCCTTTTTCTTTCCTGAGCCCTCAACCATCATCCAAGTATTTCTTTTCAGGGACTATCGCCATAAGAATGAGCACAACACTTAGAGCGGTCTGATATGGAATCGAATCAAGTGAGTGAGCAAGTTTAGTTTTTCAGCGACGGATAATAATCGTGGGAATCAGGAGTTCAGAATGTTGTTGAAGTTATTTGTAAAAGAGTCAAACCCCTGAAATCTGAAATCAGTAGGAGCCGTCCGATCTAGCAGGACGTGTGGCACCAGATCCGAACTATGGAGAAAATCATTTCGGGAAAGATGAAGTGAGGAATGCGCAGATTTTCCGAAGTCTCGAAATGTCGAAGGCCTAAAGTCTTGAAATGTCGATATTCATCTGGGTCATGCGATTCAAACGGACACGTGGCACTTGATCCGAGAAGTCACGATTTTGTGACTCATAGGTTTTAGCATGGAGCATGACGCAAGTTCGAGAAGTGAGAAATTGCGAAGCACCTAGGAATTGGGCCCACGGTCACAACCCATAGTCATATGGAAAGCGAGGCTATAAAGAAGGGCATGCACCTATTGGGTGGATGGAGACTAAGGTTATTCGGGGAGACAATCATGGTCGTCAAATTCAAGGTAAGTCCGACCGCCGCTGGAAGACCGGATGTCCATAGCAGTACTTTACATTTTCTCCTCAAGTTCTTCCCCCTACTCACCCTTACTACAACTTACTGTCTGAATTTAGATCAAGACCTCATCTGCCTGTGCATACCAACCCAGTTTTCTAAGTTAAAGAGATACTATCCTGAGTTCGCATCCATTAGACCCCCCTTAAATTTATTCATTGGGACATAAAAATTGATGGGTACTGGGCTTACCTCTGCTGCAATCTAGAGGTGAATTCTAGTGCTAAAATTTCTGGTGCTGCTGTCGGGGACGAATTGAAGATTTTTCCTGGGATTGAATGAGAAAGATTACTAGTTTTGAAGGTGCATCGAAACTCAGTACATCGAAGATTGCACCTGTGCACCTGGCGATTCCACTGTTCCAGCTGTGGCTTCCAGAGGCAGACACACGAGGTCTACCCCACAACTACCTTTAGCAACACCTGAAGCTGACCCAGAGAAAATTGTCAGAAGACGAAAGACCCCTCAGGAAGGTACTTTAGCTGTTGAACCACGTATTTCTAATGATTTTCACCATCCTCATTTAGAAACTCCAATAACTTCTTCTCCTTTTCCTGTTATACCATCTACTGGAGTTTCCTGAAGCTTAAAGTTTGGTAGTGTTCCTGCTGATTTCTCCTCTCCTGGTATGGGATTAGAAGGAGAAAGTCTTGTCACTCCTATATCCCCTAAATTTGTACCATGGTTTAGACCCAGGACCTCAAAAGATTTTCTCACTCCAGGTTTTACCACTCCTCCCCCTGTTAGAGTTGCTGCTTTTACAGAGAGGGAAACCTCTGTTCCCTTAAGCCCTATATCTTTTTCCCTAAATCTTCTTTTGTTTCCCTTTCCTCTCCCAGACTCAGTTCCACTCTCCCTGGTACGAACTCCATCTCCTCCTGATTCCCCTCCAGCTATCATCCCTATGGTAGGTGCTAATCCCCCTAGGAACAAGATGGATGCCATAGTGGCCGCAAGATATACCCCTCTGGTCTTACCTCAACCAATGAATTCTCTCCCTGTTGGAGACTACCTGAAATACATGCCCAAGTTCACAGGAGAATAATACATAATTGCTGAAGAGCACCTTGCTGCCTTCTACAGTTATGCAGAGAATCTAAATATTGAAAATGAGGATGTCTGGATGAGAGTCTTTGTCCAGAGCCTTGATAGTGAGGCGAGGAAATTGTTTAGGGGATTGATCCTTGGATCTATTGCTGGGATTGAGGCTTTAGATGATGTTTTCCTAAGACAATTGGGGGATAAAAAGGACTTTATGTATTATATCACCGAGTTCGGGTATCTAAAGAGAAAAGAGGGAGACTTTATCTTTGAATTCTCCAAAAGATTCAATAAAATGTACAACAAGATTCCTGCTGAGATAAAGCCTACTAAAGCCTCTGCTAAAATTACATATGCTAGTGCTTTTGACAATGATTTATGCCTCCTGTTAAGAGAAAGAAGAGCTACTTCCTTGGCTCATATGAAAGATGCAACCCTAGAAGTAGAATCCAATGTGTTGGCAACTGACAAAATTAGGAATAAAAATGATAGAGATAGAGGAAGGGGGAGATCTGAAGCCTCAACCTCTAGTTCCTCTTCATCCCACCCTCAAGTGGATGAGTTTACCAAGCTGGTAAAATCTCTTTCTGCAAAAATGGAGAAGATGAAATTCGAGGGGAAGCAAGGTTATAAGAGTGCCCAAAATGATGATAACTGAAGTAGCTTCAGAAGACCAAATAATACCCATCAGATACTTCCAAGAGAGCCTCAAAACATAGATATGGATGATAAAAAAAATCCAAACCCCTCTCCAAAATAACTTCGTTTCTCATTGTTGGCGTTAGAAGTCACTCCTGGAATGTAGCAGGAGCAGAGCCCGATACCCATCAGTTTTATGTCACGATGGGTTTATAAAGGGGTGATCGACTGGAAGTTAACTCTATACAATATCGTTTTAACTCAGATTTTTTGACTAAGGTTATGCATGGACAGGTGAGGTCTTAATATAACTTTAGTCAATAGTTTGCAGTAAAGGTGAGCAGAAGAAAGACAACTATGAGAGAATGCAAAGGTCTGTTGTGAGCATCAAGCTTCCAACAGTCCAAATGGGAATTATTTAAACACAAGAAAATTGAAAGAAATCACGACAACGCTACAATAAAACCTTTATATAACACTGTCACAATACTTCATGTGACTCAGTCAATCATAAACTCTTTCAATACTAGATGGAAATCAAATGGAATAAGAAGCTGACTGTCATTAGATAAGAAATTTCAAATATAGATACATAACCAGGGAAAACCAATGCTTCATTTAAACTATACAACAAGTAGCTTAGCTCTACCAACAATGGATACAAAAATGGAAAAAATGCCTTCATATACTTGGAGCAAAACCCATCAGAAGCTTCGAGTTACTGCATTGAAGGCATTATGTCTGTATGTTTACTAGAAAACTGTGCATGCAGTCTCTGGACCATCATGTACCTCGGTCAGACGCCACCATGCTCCAGAACGGGCCTGCAAGGAGTTGAAAAACTGATAGTCCTCTCCCGGGCTTTCTATTTATGCTGGAAACAATGTCCACCTACCATCAAATGCTTCAATAACTGCTTCCTTGGGATCGAAAATGCCCCCAGTCAACTCTGTATCTTTGGGGACTTGGAGGCCTTCTCATGCCGTCACCTAGATCTGCTAAACGGTTTCATGGTAATACATGGAGGCAGACATGATGACTGGGGCACCTGACGGGAAGCAGCGGATGAATGGTGACCAAGCATGGGTGATTTGGCATACTAGATGTGGAAGTGAGGTGAGGAGAGTCCAGTGGATGGATGTGGTAGACCTTGTGGGGGCCCCAAAGATACGGTGGTGGGATGCGATTTGTCGAGGGAGAACACGTCTCCTATGACGGGACGACGTGATAGGTGCAAAAAGACAAGAGGGAGCGAAACAAAAAATGATATGCCACGAGGGTGAGTAGAAGGCAAGTGTGTCATAACGAGACAAGGGGGAAATGAGTGATGTGACTTGCAGACATGAGGCCTAGTGGAATGCAGGTGGCAAGAGGAGCGGGGGGCGACGCAAGGAGGAGGTGCCATGATAGCAAAGGGGCCCACACTAGAAAACTGCCCATATCAGACCCCCCCCCACCCATTAAAGGTAGAACAATTTGGGGGGGGGGGGGGGG
>ML785885.1:536542-549483 GCA_009831015.1 Picea engelmannii
ATTTTGTGTGGCTATTGGGAAATATCGCCAGCTCTTTCGGGATATGCCCCCTCTACCCCTCATTATAACCAATTGTTTCATCCTTCACTAGTCTCTCTTCCGGTGACTTCAGACCCCACTATTGAGAACTATTGGAAGGTCCAGTGCTATTTGAGAGGAAGGACGTTACGTCTTCTAGGACATGGGCATTTGCTTTCTTTTGATTCCACCACGCGGACAAAACCCACTTACCCATATATATGCTTCTTTCTCATGTTATGTATGATGCACATCTGATTACAGTTTGATTTGGATATATATATTGTGTAAATATTCACACGCAAAGGCTGTTTGTTGCTATATTTCTCTCACCACTTGTTGCACATATTCACACAGCTAGTCTGACATCATAGGGGAACCACAGAACCCCCGTCGTTCACGATGATTGCTCAACCTCCTTCCTATCTTAGGGGGAGTATCTGGTCGTACCCACTCATCGTTACCTCCTTCACACACTCCTGTGAGTGCTACTATCTTAAGATCAACTTTGCTTGGTTCTACATTACTTGGGTCAACTTCCCAAAGTCATCCGTTCACTCGCTCTCCTTTACAAGGAAGCGGGGGACCCACTTCCTCTCAAGGAGGAAGCACCAACCCACCTAGTCCCCATCAAGGGTCAGGTTCACAACACACTATGGCTAGAGATAACCCTCCCACCCCACTACAGATGCCATATTTGGCCTCTCTCAACATACCAGATCTCACCAAACTCACCAATGATCCTATATTTCATGACGCCACATGGCCTGCAATGCCAAAAAAACTTCCTTCAGACATACCAAAGTTTTAAGGAAAGGCAGGGGATGACCCCGCCAACCATGTCATGAAATTTCATCTATGGTGCTCTTCCAATAGCATTATGGATGATTCCATCAGACTGCGATTATTTCAACACACACTCACTGGCCCCTCGGCCAAATGGTATGTCGAAGAAAAATCAGGGTCCCATACGACCTTTGAGTCATTGGCCAAAGAATTCTTGACCTTCTTCCAGTTACCCATCCGCCACGACAATGGTCTCGAACTACTGTCTAACTTCAAGCAAACCTCAGCCACCCACATCGCTGACCACATTCATGATTGGTGTAGGCGACGTAGTTTGTGTAAAGCAGAAACCACCAAGCAACAATGTCTTGACTGGTTTCTTAGATCGCTTGTCTCTCTCCTCGGAAAGGATGTAGCTTCCACCTTCCCTCAATCCGAAGAGGAATCAATCAGTAAGGCCCAACAGTATGACCTTATCTATGCACAGTCAAGGTACTTATACATGGTACTTCCTGATCTTCCAAAACCTGGGCCATTTGGCCAAGACAAACCTAGGATGTCTCACTCAACAGACATACTAATCGGTGCAACCACGCACCACGGCCCACAACCCCAACCACCACTGATGTATGGAACACCTCAATACCCGCCGGCATATGGGGGCACTCCTTATTACCCCCCACCCCTTTATCAACAGCCATACCCTGTTTCTATACCTCCACCCATCAGTGGACCACCACCGGCACCTCCCATACATCCGCCTATTCCCACAAACAGTGGTACTCCCTCAACATCAGCTTATAGTACTAGTGAAAGCACTACACCTTCCTATGTACCTTATGGATTGGTACCACCACAAAATCCATACTTCCCATTTCCTGGTCCTCCACAACCCATGGCTCCCCCACATCCACATGCGGGGGTAAATTTTGTTCAACCTTCTGCTGCTCAACAATACCAAAATTTTGAACAGTTAAACACAACCAATCCAACTCATCCATCGAACAATGCCAAGAAGAAAGGACGGAACATGAATAACAACAACCCCGGTCAAGGTGGGAATCAACCTCCACAACACCAACCACCTGGGGGCAACCAGAGCCAGGGGAACCAAAACCCCCAAGGGGGAAATAATAACAAATGCCAAGGGAGAAATAATGTCAAAACCATCTTCCCTTGTGCGCTTTGCGGTGAGTTCGGTCATTACACTCACCATTGCCCCCGGATCGCTGATTTCAAATGGTGAAAAGATTCTGGTAGTCTTCCCCATTCTCCTGAACAAACCACCCCTCAGCAGGCACCGCAACAATACATACAACAACCCCCACCCGCTGTGCTGCAAAATCCTATTCCACATCAAGGTGTGATCAACACCTAATAGGACGCACAACACCCCCCACCTCAGGTGGGACAATATCACAACCCCAACAATCCAGCAAAGCGTACAATTATTCTCACCAGTGAGGAAGAAATCCTTCTGCAAACATGTAATCATCATTATCATACACCCGCTGAGTCTACTCCCATATATCCAGAGACAAACCCCACACCAATGGGACCCTCGTTGATGATCCCTCGCCCTTCCACTGAACCACCACTACGCATCCCTCACATCCCTTTGCGCAGGAATGTTCACAACCCGCAGGCTAGGGTAGCTCATAACTATAACTTGGTAGACGACTTAGCACAATCCCCGGCTGCCATGTCAGTCTTGGAAGTCCTCCAGACTTGTCCTACGCAGCGGAAATATTTACTTTCCGCCTTGGGGGCAGTCGACCCTGCTGATACTCGACTCATCACCTTTGATCTTGATAGCAGAGAACCCCGTCTTCCCACCTTGATCGCTTTTCAAATACCAGTGAAAATACGAAACATCACAGTTCATCGGTGTATCATCGATGAAGGTGCCTCTACGTGCATCATGTCCAAAACAATATGGCAGAAACTTGGTTCCCCGGAACTCATACCCTCTGCCATCACATTACGAGCTTATAAAGGACGACCATCCTCTCCGGAAGGGCTCTTCCAAAATGTCCCCGTTGAACTCGGGGGCAAGACTATTCTCATTGATATCGAAGTTATCGACGCTCCACTCGATTATAATATCTTGTTCGGTCATAGCTACATGTACGCTATGAAGGCAGTGGCCTCTTCCGTCTTTCGGCAAATGATGTTCCCCCACAATGGGAAGATCGTGACCATCGACCAAGTCTCACATTATGAGCCTAACCCATCTTCCAACCTCGATAACATTCTTCCTCTCATCCACACCACCCAAGACGCCTACCCCCTCGTAGAGATGGGTCCTGGGATTTTCAAAGATCCATCCTTATTAGGGACATACCATGGGGCACCACCACTCCTGCATCCTACTAATCAGGTATGCATCGTATCATCTAACGAAACTCAAACGGAGGATGCTCTTCCTCCTCAGGAGGCTTCAGTCATTCCTGACGTCTCAATAGTCGCAGAACCACTCCAGCTGGAGCCTCCTGCGCCATCGTCGACCTCAACAGTCCACGAATCCACATCCCCCCATAGGAATAATCCCGTCTGGGAAGCATTCCCCCAACCCCTCACCCAAATTCCCTTCTTTTACCCTCCACCAGGTATCGAATATTTTCAGGTAGCCGCAACACTCACACTACCAAATATGGTGTTAGCAATCCCAGTTTGGTATTTACATCCACCAGAGATGGTCCCTCGACCACAGGAAGGACTTCCCATGACAGTTCCCATTCTTACCCCCACCACCGCCCCACTCACTAACCCCCCTGCCACGGCTGGGGGAAGGAGAAAGAAGAGAGAGCCCACATCTCCACTTCCTCCATGCATCCCACCACCTTGCGCACTATGCGAGAAAGAGGGCCACCAAACCAACAATTGCCCATCACTACCTGAATTAAGGAATTTGATTCCCCCCAATCCAACTCCTACAACACCCGTCGCTACTGCTAGTCCCCCCAATACCACCAACCCTTCCAGTAGTAAAGGGTTGAGGACCAAATATGCTTGTGCTATCCGTTCAGAGTATGACCATTACACTCATCATTTCCCAACACTACCACGCTTTCGGCAGACATTGGCCGCCGTGCGCCAAAACTTCCAGAACAACCCCCACCCTGCTACGTCCTCTTCAACAAATATCACTGACATTTGCTATGTCACGACTTCAGTCAATGAACATATGAGATGCCCTTTCTCTCTCTGCGATTCACTAGCTCATTTTACATACCAGTGTCCTATGATCCTTGCATACAGGCGACGTCAATTGGCCCTGCTTCACCAACCTGCAGAGGCGATACTTGACATTACCCCATCACTTGAGGATCTTCATGTCATTTCTCCCAAGCCCGAGGCACTCCCAACGCCTCCATGGTTCTTAAACGACGTCTCTGAGGATTTACCCCGCAATCCCCCAAACTCTCCTGCTCATTCCCCTACGGAGACTCTCCACCCAACCACCACGGGTACCCCTTAGTACTTCAATATATGGTTCATGTCGAGTGAACCCTCACCATCTCCTAGCACTGCTCCCCTTGCTTCTCCATCAGGGGGAAATCACCCTAACACTGAGATCAATCCTCATGACCCCTTGTATTCCTAGTGTTTCCAATGCGACGAGTAAATACTCGAAGAGTTACACCACCCAGACTCACCCTGGGATGCGTTACATCACCGCGCACTCTTCTCTCCACAGGAAGCCCTCATGCCTCCTAACCAAAACCCCATTTACACAATCAAAACCAAAGATTTTATCCCATCTGGGCCTATCGATTGGTTCAACAATCCCATTCCTGCCCCTGACGCATTTGAAGAAGGCAACATGGCCAACATTTCCCCCACCATCAAAATCGACATTTCCATTAAAAACGACATCGTCGAAGAAATCACCATTGGAGCTACGTGCACTCCTCAGGAAATCGCCACATATAAATCCCTCTTCCAGGAGTACATGGATATTTTCACCTGGTCATACACTGATATTCCTGGCCTTGATCCCTCTATTGTTGAACATCACATCGACACCTGGCCCGACATCACACCAGTTCGCCAGAAACAACGACCTCTACACCCAGCCAAAGCTGCGACTATCAAAGCCAAAATTGACAAATTACGCGCTTCCAGGTTTATTTACCCCATCGCTTATACTTCGTGGGTTTCCATCCCTGTACCCATCGACAAAAAACAGGGCACTATACGCGTTTGCACAGACTTTCGCGATCTCAATAACGCATGTCCAAAAGACAACTTTCCAATGCCATTCATCGATCAAATTATCAACGACTGCGCCGACCACGAGGCTCTTTCCTTTATGGACGGATTCTCTGGCTATAACCAAATCCAAATCCACCCGACCGATCAGTATAAAACCGCATTCATTACCCCATGGGGTACCTTTGCATATCGTGTCATGCCTTTCGGCTTAAAAAATGCCGGCGCAAATTTCCAACGGACAATGACATACATCTTAAACGATCTGGCTAAAATCATCCTTGCCTACTTGGACGACCTCACAACTCGATCCAAGAAACGCACCCAGCATCTCGATGATTTACGAATCATCTTTCAATGGTGTCGACAGTACAACATCCGCTTGAACCCCCTCAAGTGTGTGTTCTGCGTCACCGCCAGGCGCCTTATCGGTTTTATTGTTTCCCAAAGCGGTATTACCGTGGACCCCCTCAAAGTCCAAGCTATCACCGAAATTCCACCTCCCCGAAATTTACGACAACTTCAGAGCCTACAGGGAAAAACTAACTTTCTCAGACGCTTTGTTCCTGATTACGCCATACGCGCACATGGTTTCCTATGCTTGCTACGTCACGACATCCCATTTCAATGGGACGACCATGCCCAACAGTCATTTGACGATCTTAAAACAACGCTTTCAAATGCACCGTTAATTAGTGCACCTGACTATAATCGCGACTACATCCTCTACGTATCAACATCAGCTGTATCAGTAGCCAGCGTCCTCGTCCAACTCGGAGATGACAATCGTGAACACGTCATTTACTACGTTAGTAAGAACCTCTCAGGACCACCCTTGAAGTATAAACACGAAGAGAAGATTGCTCTCGCAGTTGTCCTTGCAGTCCAGAAACTGTGCCATTACATTTTTCTTCGCACCACAAAGGTCGTCGCAGATTCCAACCCTATGCAGTACTTGCTCAGCCGTCGACAAGTAAATGACAAATTCGCTCGATGGATCGTTATCCTTTAGGAGTACGACCTCGAGTTCTCAACACCTAAGAGTAAGAAGGCCCTCATTCTCGCCGACTTGTCACGACCCTTCCCTCTGACACCACCAGTGCCCCCCGTCAACACCGACTTTCCGGACGAACATCTCTTTTACATCACTTCGGATGATCCTTGGTATGGAGACATTCTCGTCTACCTATGAACTCAAAAGTTCGGTAACCACCTTTCACGGGATGATCGTCGCTATATTCGCCATCAGGCCCCCCGCTATCTCCTCATTGGAGACATCCTATACCAGCGAGGCGTTGACACCATTCTTCGTCGATGCCTAACTATTGACGAGGCCAACAAAGTTTTGAACGACTGCCACAATGACGCATGTGGGGGCCATCTTTCGGGTATATCCACGGCTCAAAATATTATCAGAGCTGGTTACTTTTGGCCTACCTTGTTTCACGATTGCATTCACGCCGTGAAACGTTGTGAGCAATGTCAGCTCTATGCCAACAAAGCCCTGGCACCCCCCACCCTTCTTCACCCTGTCATTACGGCCGACCCCTTTGGTAAATGGGGCATCGACTTTAGTCCTTGTAATCCCCCCTCCAGCAATGGTCACAAATACATTGTTGTCGCTGTTGATTACTTCACCAAATGGGCTGAAGCTATGCCCACTTTCAACAATACCGCTGACACTGCAACGCGCTTTTTCTTTAATCACGTCATATCCCATTTTGGCGTACCACTCCAACTCATTTCCGATCATGGGAAACACTTCGAGAATGAGATCTTTGTCGAACTCTCATCTCGGTTAGGCTTCTCTCATGAGTTTGCCTCACCATATTACCCTCAGTCAAACGGATAGGTCAAGGCAGTGAACAAAGTCCTCAAGACCATGTTACAACGCACGGTTAATAAACATAAAACCAATTGGCATCATATGTTATTTTCCGCACTATGGGCTTATCGAACGACGGTGAAGACCGCTACTGGTTTCATGCCATTCCATTTAGTCCATGGGGTCAAGGCAACTCTTCCCATCGAGTGAAAAATTCCCACCTTACACACCGCAATTGAGCTATTACCTGACACTGCTCCAATGGAGAAGCGCTTGCTGAACTTAGAGTCGCTGGATGAAGATCGTCGATCTTCCTTACAGAACAACGAGGCAGCTAAAAAATGATCCAAGGCTACCTTTGATCACCATGTCAACCTTCGCTCATTCCGCGAAGGCGACCTTGTCCTAGCTTATGATATCGCTCATGATACCTTTGGCCACGAAAAGTTTGAATCACTTTGGCATGGCCCTTACATAATCCAACATTGCCTCACCAAAGGCGCATATATCTTGGCCTCCCCCGAAGGCCTCTCTCTCAAGGAACCCGTCAATGGGTTATATCTCAAGAAGTTTTATGCTTAAACGTAGTCACTCTACTTTAGGTTCTTTCTTTTTTCTAGCATTTTTAATCTTTTTTCCCTCCCCTCTCGTCTAAACTATCCTTTATGCTATTGACAGATGCTTCCTCCACCAGCCCACCACATTGGTTATGCCGACGGCGCCAGCCGTTGGACGCAAAATCTCGCTTCGGCTGCTTGGGCTCTCTACACCCCCTCACATGAAATGCTACACTCAAGCGGCATATGTTTGGGGCCAGCAACTAACAACCAAGCCGAATACACTACTGTCATTGGCCTCCTGGCCGACGCCCAGCGTCATCATATTTGTCACCTTAGCGTCTTCCTCGACTCTCAACTAGTCGTTCTCCAGCTCAACAATGTATACCATGTACGCGATCCGTGCCTCTTTCGCAAATACCTGCAGGTTAGACTGTTATCTCAACATTTTGATTCCATTACATTTACACACATTCCAAGACAATTGAATCAAACAACAGATGAAATAGCTAACATGGTGTTAGATTGGCATATATCACATCAAGCTACACATACATAAACAACTCACAAATCCTGTCACAGCACATAGATAGAATAGACATCATCATAATCATCAACAAAAAAAACACATGTAGACAACACCAGGATCTCAAAAATATGTATACTCACATATATATAAAGGCCCATTCGTCCATCCGAATGTTTACATACAAAAATACACGTTCCCACAGGCCATCACAGTACCTCGGTACAAAAATCGGCTCACCAGCCTATATACAACCAAAAAATATATACATCATACATCAGTCATGGTGCCTCTATCGCACCATCACCTGCTCCCCCCTCAGGAAGAGGTGGTGGCCCACCACCCCCTGCCCCAGGCGGTGGTGGACCACCCACAGGACCCTCCTGCCCCGGCGGTAGGCATCCACTAGTCATCGCAGCCAGCACTACTGCTCGCCGCACTATGGACCGCCATGGTGGCAGCACCCCCACACACTGCTCTAGGAAGCTCTCATCTTGGATACATGTCCACATGCCCTCAGGCACGTCCTGCAACACCGTCTCCAGACGACGGCGTATGTCATCAAAATCAACTCCGGTCGCCGCCGGAGGAGCATGTGATGGCCCCGCACCAGGGTCATTGAACCGACGCCTCCTCGATTCCCTCTCGGGCTCTGCTGGTCGCCCCGTGGCATCATCCCACCGACGTCTCTCTCCATGCGGCAGTCTCTCTGGCTCTCGATGAGCCGGCGCTCTCCGCATCTCCACCTCGCACCCGCGAGGTGCCACATCTGCAGAGGCAAAAAACAACAACAACAGATAACATCAACATCTATATCACATACATATGGACTAATATCTCAAAAAACAACATCAAATCAAAAAAAATGCACAATGCTAAACGTACCTCGATGGTCAAACACCTCCCCTGGAGGCAACACCATGTCCGGGTCACCCCGGAAGTCAACCCCAGCATAGGGGTACCGAAGTACTACCTACGACATCTGCCACCATATCCGCGCCGCCTCTGCTAAAAAGTAGTGGCCACCTTCGCCACCACCGTGGCGTACCAAAACTGTAGACCACCGCCTCAATCGCGGCTCTCGTGCCCTCGACATCTGTAGTAGAACTCTCGGGCGCAACATCGTCACCCTCTCCACGAACCATGCCACTAGGATCGACCCAAAGGAAAACTCTCCTACACCTGTGGACCGACAACGATCCAATTGCGCGATCATCCGCGCATGCAGCGTCAGTCCCCACGCGAACTGCTCACCACCCACCACTCTCTCCAGCACCAGCAACTGGCCACCACTAATCCGTTGGGTCGCGAGTGACCCGTATATACGCACAATCATCGCCACTATACAACAATGTGCTAGGGAATCAATAGCGCTGATGCTCACCACCGTCCCTGACATAAAGTCCCGGCCTGAGTAGTATCACGTGCCAATCGTGGCAAGGGATGTATCCCTCAGCAGCACAGGCTCTGCCGGTAGAGGCGTTCCCCGAAAGGGGAGCCCAGTCAGAAAATATACATCCTCCACCGCAGTGAAGGGGATCTGCTCTCCTCGCACGAGGAAGCAGTGCAGCTCCGGACTCCACATCTGGAGCAGGAACTGTAGTAAGTACTCCTGGGCCCGTATCAATGGGCACTCAAATAACTTTAGCAACCCACAGGTTTCTAAAGTCGCCCGCACCTAAATTCGCCCGCACCCCAGGCCCCTCAATGGCCACAAAATCTCGCAACTGGGTCCAGTCTCGCTCTCGCCACTGCACTGGCATCGTCACTGTTGGCCACCTGAAAACAACACAGAGTCCTATATCAGCCCAGATAACCATCCACAACATAAAAAAGACTCGTTTTTTACCCTTCAACCTTGCCTCCTAGGTGCGGTTTTTGTTCCCACAGGCGCACACACATGCGCATCTGTTCAGCATACAGGCGCACATATGAGCGCGCCTGTACACCGGACAGGTGCGCTTCAATGCGCGCCTGTTTGCTTCACAGGCGCGCTCTTAAGTGCACCTGTTCACCATACATACGCGCACCAGTGCACGCCTGTCAAACCTACAGGCGCGCACTAATGCGCGCCTATTCACATCACAGGCACGCCCTTCGGGCGCGCTTTAAATTCCCTTTACCGTGCACCAATGCGCGTATATTCGGTGTACAGGTGCGCACGTATGCGGGCCTTCCATCGAATCGCCTGCGCATGTGGGCCCACACCCCATAAAAAAACCCCTAAATACCCCTGTACGGCCCCCTGACAAGCCCTGCCCAAAAATTGAAAACCTATTTCTATGCAGGATGATCAGACCACTAACCTGATACTCGCAAAACTCCGATCGGATGCCTCGTCCTCCCTGAATCTCCAAATCTCCTCTGAAATCTACTCGTCCAGTCACTGTTGCAGCATGTACAAATGAGGTGGCAATGTGGGCCCTACAACTATATATAGACATTTTTCCAAACTTCCACTCATCATTCCGGGAGCCCAAGGTGTCCATTTTTCAAACCGTCTTCAGCCACGGGATCAACATCCTGCCACCTACATCATAGCTGTCCCTGGGTCACTTTTTATCCTGGCCCCCTGGGGCGCCCTTTTTTTTCATACCATGGTCAGGTACGCATGCACATAGTCACATTTGTCAAATACATGCTCATATCTTTTATTCTCTTCAGATATAGTTCAATTTGGGTATTTGGTTGTTCTGTGTGCAGGTACTTGCTTGTCATTCATCGACATCATCCCTTCAGGTATATACTCAGAATTTTCATGTAGTCTCTCCCGCTGTATTGCATTTACATTTCCAGTCACACCCTCTGATATTGGTCTTTAGGACCCTCATTCCCGGCTCTGTAGTACCCACACCTCCATTTTGCATCTTCGGTACTATTACCCGGTAGCATTCTTACCCACATGAGTTGTCCCATTCATAGCACCTTTTGGCACTTTTTGACACTCATGCTCTTCTTCATTACCCTTTAGGGATGGGAGTCTCGATAGTCTTTTCATCATGTCGTGAATCAGCCACATGCTCCTTCTCCTCATTTTGCTAGCTTTCCCACATGGACTCCCAGATTATCTCTTTTCGGTTCTATTTTTTACTTGCACCTCCACAGTATCATGAACCCTCCATTTCATCCACAATCAGTTTGCCCATCTGCGAACCTACCCTCATTTCACCTACCTCATACAGAAACTCGCCGATGGGGCCCCCACCCTTCATCAGTTTTCCAAGAAAATTCTGCCCTACCTGGGGCACTCATTTCACATTGGGGCACTCGTTTCTGTATTTGTACATTTCTCCCCAAATTATTTGTTATTTATTGTACAAACGCCTTTATTTCCCGTCATTATATTTTCTTTTGTCGTCACCGTTGGCGACTTGCTTCCTTTTGGCCACACGCAACCCATGTCACCCTTGGTTGGAGCATTACTTATCATCTACCCTTGCCGGCATCGTCCATATATTCAAAGTACTCCACAAGTCACTTATCTCTACCCTATGAATTTTTCCACCTTGTCCCGCCTCTGGCACAACTTATCACCGGTCTTGTCGTCCCTCTGACACTCGACCTTGTTACACGGTTGCGACCACTCTTTATCTCATACATCCTCCAACCAAGGGCAGTCTTGAGTCTTCCCACTTCTTGACTTCGTCCATGTACCTCTGCCACTTCCTCACCTTAGTAGATTCCACGAAGCCCTTTGCTTCCAGGAGTTGTGTTCCCCTTTTGTCGACATCAACATAATTTTCCAGAAGGGTGACAGTATCTTGACTCTCATCTTCCATTCAGTGAGAGATCTCGGACGGCACAGGGTGAAACACCCTTACTCCCTGCTGTCGTTGGACCCCATAACATTCGACACCAACACTTTCTCATGTTATGGTGGGTCTTACTTTGCGACCATTGCAGTTATTTTTACCATTTGCCGAAGACCTCTGAACTTGGTAGGGCCATCAATGCCCGCATCATTGTCCCTGTTTCTTACCGCGATCATTACCTATTATTCATAGTATGTTCCTTTGCAGAATTGTCTTCTGCCTTTATTATCACCGCCCCCGAGGGCGCTGCAGTCGTCTACACCAACACTTCAGTTATAATATTTCAAAGTTACATAACATGAGCATGGGGCATGCCTGCCTCATTTGTACACAGTTTTATTTTTTGCACACCTCATAGAAGGTCGGGTCCTACCGGTTCCTCTTTTCTCCAAAGGATTTCTTTGAAAGATCCCACTATTGCTCTATCTTACAACAACATCCTCAGTAGAAGAAACATTGACGGATTTCAGCTATACGTATGCTCCTAACCTCATCCATCAGGGGGCATCTGTTATCACTGAAATTTCGTCCGCACATGGCGACAAGAACTCAACATCGTCAAACAGTAATGAAGTCATTCATGGCACTGAATTAATCACACAGCATTCCAAAAAGGTCAAAAACTATACAAAGTAGTAAAAATTGAAGAGCGCTTTACAGAAGTTGGGTGCGCGTGCACATGCGCGGAACAGGAATGTACCATGCGCGCATACGCGCATGATGCACGATTGTTGGTGCAAAAACCTGCACACTTGCTAAACGGTGCATTTATTGAATTGGTCGGCCTCCCAACCACTTATGGATCAGCTCCCAAGTCGATTTGACCCTCAAATCTGAGCTAAATCTGAATGGTGGGCTGGTCAAAGACCTAATAAAGCCCTAAAGAGCCTCTATTCACACTACAAAGGAGTTACATAATCACCCAATGCAATGCTATAAAAAGCCATGAAGAATCCTCATTTTCTCAAGGAATTTCATGTAATGTTATGCTGCCTAGATTGTTTTAAGGACTCACTCCTTGACAATAGCACATTGGCACCATTTCATTGAGCAATCCATCTCTCCATTGAGTGGATTTGCAAAGGAGTTCTTTCATCACCATTTTCATTTTTCTTGTTGTAAGGAGAGAAAGCTTGTGAGGGTCCAAGAGCCTTCCTTTGGAGGAAGAAGGGACTCATAGTCCCCTTTCTTCATTGTGCTTT
>ML785885.1:579073-592851 GCA_009831015.1 Picea engelmannii
TTTTACTCTAACTGTCCATATACTGTATGCTGCTTGGTAACACATGAAGAAATATTAATAATTGTTAAGAAGGTGTAAAATGCTTTAAGCTTATATACAACTGATTCACCCCCCCCCTCTCAGTTGTATTAGTATTTCCAACACCTACTCAGCTGCCTTGTCTTTAACCCATGTGGGCCATATTTTCGTCATGACATCTCCCTGTCCGCCTTTCCCTTGCCGCCATGTGTCACCGTTCACCCCTCTCTCACGCTTCCATATGGCCTTTTCCTCGTCTCATCATCCATTGACCACCCGCCACGTATCCCTTTCCCGCCATGTCAGTCTCTTACTACACTAAGACTGCCACGTCTATTTTTCTCGCCGCCTCTGATCGCCTCTCATCGTTCTTGCTTCGTCCTCGCAGTTATGGCCTCGTCATTCCGTAGCCATACCCCACTTCCCACGTTGGCCTCCATACCCGTCCTTCAAACTATTCGGTTATTCCAGATGGCAGCGCAAGAAGTCTTCCATATCCCCAGGTGTTGAGTTGGCCAGATCGTCCTCGATCCCAAGAAAGCAATTATTGAAGTGGTTGGTGGTGGTTAGACATCGCCTCCGCCTTAATGGGAAAGCACGGCCATGAATTTAAGGCACGTCGATTCGCCGTTGGAACTGTCAAAGAATTAAGATTGCGTCTGACATAAGTTGCACGATCTTTCAGATGTTGACTGTCAGAAGCCATGCAGACGCAAAGCTTTCAATGCTACGTCTCGATTTTGTTGTTGTTGTTAGTTTGAGTATATGTAGGCGTTTTCGCCATTTTTGTATCTATCGATGGTAGAACTAAGCTCCCGACTGTAAAGTTTTCCATGACCATTCTGGATTCCTGGTTGTGTATCTGTGTTTCAGACTTCTTGGTTTATAACAAACAGTTTCCCTTTTTCATCTCTGTTTTCGTCTTATGCTGGGGAGTTCATGATCGAATGATTCGCTTGAATTAATACAGTGATGTTATGATAAATGATTTATTATTGCATTACTGTTTCTATGGTTTCTCGTGTTTGGAAGTAAGAAGATCTTGTTTTCAGATGCCTGCTTTTCATCGTCTGATAGAAGCTTGATGCCTATAGCAGACCCTTGCACCTTTCTCATGAAGTCTTCCGTCTACTCACCCTTATTACAACTCACTGTTTGAAGTTTATCAAGACCCCACTCGTTTGTGCATGCCTGGCCCAGTCTCGGAGATGGGATGACTGTTCTGAGTTTGCTTCCATTTGATCACCCCATTTAAACAAATCGTGACATTAAACTGATGGGTGTCAGGCTCTTCTCCTACAAGCAATCTAGGAGTGACTTCTGACGCTAACACCTTCAGAATCAGAGGCTCAATATCGTTCAATTCTGGGGAAAATCTTCAATTTCATCCCTGACAATGATGCCATAAATGTTAGCGTCAGAAGTCACTACTGGATTTCACTAGGAGCAGAGCCCGACGCCCATCAATTTTATGTCACAATGGGTTTATAAAAGGGTGATCAACTAGAAGTAAGCTCAATACAATATCATTTTAACTCATATTTCTGGACTAAGGTTATGTGTGGACAGGTGAGGTCTTAATCTAACTTCAGTCAGTAGTTTGCAGTAAAGGTGAGCAGAAGAAATACAAATGTGAGAGAGTGCAAAGGTCTGTTGTGAGCATCAAGCTTCCAACAGTCCACATGGGAATGATTTAAACACAAGAACATTGAAATAAATCATGACAGCGCTACAATAAAACCTTTATGTAACATTGTCACAATACTTCATGTGACTCAGTCAATCATAAACTCTTTCAATACTAGATAGAAATCAAATGGAATAAGAAGCTAACTGTCATTAGATAATAAATTTCACATATAGATACATAACCAGGGAAAACCAGTGCTTCATTAAAACTATGCAACAAGGAGCTTAGCTCTACCAATGATGGATACAAAAATGGAAAAAAATGCCTTCATATACTTATAGCAAAACCCAACAGAAGCTTCGAGTTACTGCATTGAAGGCATTATGTCTGCATGTTTATTGGCAGACTGTGCATGCAGTCTCTGGACCATCATGTACCTTGGTCAGATGCCACCATGCTCCAGAATGGGCCTGCAAGGAGTTGACAAACTGACAATCCTCTCCTGGGTTTTCTATTTATGGTGGAAACGATGTCCACCTACCATCAACTGCTTCAATAAATGCTTCCTTGGGATCAGAAACGCCCCCAGTCAACTCTGTATCTTTGGGGACATGGAGGCATTCTCATGCTGCCACCTAGATCTGCTATATGGTTTCATGGTAAGATGTGGAGGCAGATGCGATGAATGGGGCACTTGATGGGAAGCAGTGGATGAGCGGTGACCAGGCAGGGGTGATTTGGCATACTAGATGTGGAAGTGAGGAGAGGAGAGGCCAGTGGATGGATGTGGTAGACCTTGTGGGGGCAATAAAGATATGGTGGTGGGATGCGATTGTCGAGGGAGAACACATCTCCTATGACGAGACAAGGGGGAAACGAGTGATGTGATTGGCAGACATGAGGCCTAGTGGAACACAGGTGGCAAGAGGAGGGGGGGCAACGCAAAGAGAAGGCGACACGATAGCAAAGGGGCTCACAATGGAAAACTACCCATATCAGACCCCCCCCCACCCATTAAAGGTAGAATGACACGGGGGGGGTCCGGAATGGGACCTCAACCATAGATTGGGTGCAGCTCGCCTGACCCTCCAGATCCACGCATTGGAAAACTATCATATCGGACCCCCCCCCCCCCACCCATTAAAGGTAGAACGGAGCAGGGGTCCGGAATGGGACCTCAATCGTAGATCTGGGTGTGCATGTCCAGATCGCTCAGATCTGCATGCTGCATAATCCAAGGAACTTATGCATCCCCAACTTGGGATAAGTGGGTTTTTAACCCATTCTTTGCCATTTTTCGTCGAAGGGGACACCTCATAGTAAAACACCTCGCATACAATATTATGTGCTAACACTCATGAAGAAGAGGAGGAAGAAGAGCTTGATCCTGAAATCCATTGCCTTGGAGACACCTCCCCATTTCCTCATTTGACTCAATCTGTGTACGAAGAGTCCCTCGTGGATAGTCAAATAAATGAGTTGAGTCAAGGGGAGAAGACCAATAATATTCCCAACAAATATAACCTCAGGTCTAAGAAGATAGAAGGGAAGTCTAACATCCATGATCAGCCTTCTAGAGCAGAGAAGCCTGCCAAAAATACAATGAACAACAACAAGGAAAGGAAAGTGCAGAGTCCCTCACCAATAACCAAAGGTCATGTCCCAGCAGCGAGAGAATTTGTGAATCCCCCCTCCTATTTCAACTTTGAACATGAAATTCAAAAGATTAGGATCCCTGTACCCCTTTCAGAGCTAGTCAAGCACAAAGATTTAAAAAATCCCTCTCTAAGCTGTTGCAACCTGAGCCATATTTTCATTCCATAGACTCAATAAACCTCCAAGATGAAAATCCAATGGTCTTAGGTCCTATGATAGAAGATAGAGATGATTCATCCCCTCCCTTCTATACATCTATGAACATACATGACAAGGTGCTGCATTATTGTTTGATGGACTTAGGGGCATTTCATAACCTCATACCCAAAACTGTCATGGAAGAACTTGGATTAGAAATCACTAAGGATTATCATGATTTATATTCTTTTGATTCAAGGAGAGTGCAGTGCCTTGGGGTCATCAAATATCTGCTTGTGACCTTGTTTCAGTTGCCCATGAAAAGTGTGGTCATGGATATCATGGTGGCTGATGTTCCTCCCAAGTTTGGCATTCTCTTGTCAAGATATTGGATTAAAAGACTTGATGGAACCTTGCATATGGACCTCACATACACTACCATTCCTATGTTCAGAGGGGAGCATAGAATATTGTACAGAGAAGCTCAGCTGGCCTACATGATCAGTGATGAAGCAGACCCCACCAACCATACTATCTTTGCACTTGATACTAATTTGGGATCTAGCTTATTGGAGCTTACGGATGCTCCTGAACCCCCTCT
Organism: Picea engelmannii; assembly: GCA_009831015.1. NCBI lineage: Eukaryota > Viridiplantae > Streptophyta > Pinopsida > Pinales > Pinaceae > Picea > Picea engelmannii. Next base: position 583,117 of record ML785885.1, read on the forward strand.
TGAAATCAGAAAGCAGTCCCTTACTCTTTATGAATATTCTCCTCCGATTACCTCTGTTTGGAAAATGTTCTTTGATGGAGCCTCTTCTAGAGAAGGTGTTAGTGCTGGAGTGGTCTTTGTTTCACCTGTTTAATAAATTATATCTCTGTCCTACAAGTTAGAATTTGAAACTACCAATAATGTGGCAGAGTATGAAGATCTTGTTTGGGGTTTGAAGGATGCAAAAGACCTGGGAATTAAAGAGATATCAGTGTTTGTGGATGCTGAGTTAATTGTCCATCAGATCAGAAACATTTATCAAGATAAGCACCCTCGGCTTAGGAGTTACATAAATGAAGTCTGGGATCTAGTCGACAGTTTTTTCTTGGCTTTCAACATCTCATTTGTTCCAAGAGAAGAGAATTCTATGGCCGATTCTCTGGTTGCGTCAACAAGTAATTTCAGAGTCCCTCTGCCACCTAAACTCAAGTATGATGTAGAAGTGAAATATAGAGCCTGTATACCTGACAATGTCAAACACTGGAAAGTGTTTGAGGATGATCTAGAAAGCAAAAGATTCTTGGAGACTGTTGATGCATTTTCTACATTATACATTGATCAATATCCTGATTCTCAAATAAATCCTCATGATGACGTTTTTTTCTGAACAAAATTGCTAACCATCATATTGTCCAGCTGCCCAACAATCATATCCCAAAGGGACTAGTTTTGATAGTAAAGGGTAAAGCCTCAAATGAAGAAGCTGATGTGAATGAGTGCAATATCGGCACAGAGGAGGATCCAAAATTTGTCAAGTTGTCAAGCATCCTGTCAAGGGAACAAAGGACTGAGTATGATAAGTTATTAAGAGAATTTGCTGATGTGTTTGCCTGGACCTATAAAGATCTCAAAACATATGACACAAGAGTCATCGAGCATAAGATCCCATTGAAAGAGGAGGCAAAACCATTTAGGTAGAAATTAATACAAATAAACCCCATGTTGTTGCCTATTATGGAAAGGGAGGTAAAGAAGTTGTTGAATGCCCAAAGCATTGTCCCTTTGAGATATTTTGAATGGGTAGCCAACCTGGTTCCAGTGAGGAAGAAAAATGGAGAAATGAGATTGTGTGTCGATTTCAGGAATCTGAACAGAAGCTCTAAGAAGGACAATTACCCTTTTTCAAAGATGGAACACATATTGCAGAGGGTAACAGGTGCATCCAGGATTTACATGATTGATGGATTTTCTGGCTATAATAAGATATCTGTCCTGCCTGAAGATAGAGAAAAGACAACCTTCACCACTTCTTGGGGCACATTCATGTATGCCAAAATACCCTTTGGATTGATGAATGCAGTATCAACCTTCCAACGAGCCATGGACATCGCTTTCATTGGATAAAGGGATAAATTTGTAGTCATCTATCTGGATGACATTACAGTCTTATCCAAATCTGATAAACAACATTGCCAACATCTGAGAAGGGTCTTCCTGAAATGCATAAGGTTTGGTCTCTCCCTAAATCCAAAGAAGTCTTTGTTTGCCATGTGAGAGGGAAAATTGTTGGGGCACATAGTATCAGATGAGGGGGTCAGGATTTATTCAAGCAGAGTAGGAGCTATCCAAACCTTATCACTTCCATGATCTCGGAAGGAAGTTCAGTATTTCCTGGGCAAGATTAATTTTTTGAGAAGGTTTGTTTCGAATTTTGCTGAATTGGTGAAGCATATTACAACCATGCTCACGAAGGAGAATGAATTAAAATGGATTGTTGAGTCCATAAATTATTTCGACCAAATCAAGAAAGCACTGACTGAAGCACCTGTGCTTATCAGTATTGGTTACTCCAAAGATTTTCTGATTTTTTCTTTTGCTTCTTTTGATATAGTGGTCGCTGTCTTATTGCAGAAAAATGATGAAGGGTTGGAGCAACCTATTTCCTTTTTCAACAGAGCACTATGGGATGCTGAGATAAAATATGACATCATGGAGAAGCAGACCTATGCCTTGGTGAGAGCTCTCAAAGCTTTTAGAGTCTATGTCCTGCATTCAAAGATCATTGCATATGTTCCTTCAGCCTTTGTGAAGGACATTCTCATTTAGCCTGACATAGATGGAAGAAGGAGCAAATGGATTGCCAAAATCCTTGAGTTTGATCTGGAAATAAAACCTACCAAACTAGTCAAAGGCCAAGGTTTAGCCAAGCTGTTAGCTAAATCTAATTGCAAATCTTTGGAGGTCAAATTCATCATCACCCGTTCATAAAATCAGCAAGATGAGTTTCCTCATACATGCCCACCAATCATCCCTTCGCTGACAGAATGCACCTGGTACAAAGACATTATATATTTTCTGCAGGAATTAAGGCCTCCTGACGGAATAGGAAAAAGAAAGAAAAGAGATTAAAGTCTTCAAGCAATTAAATATTGCCTCATTGATTAGGTTTTGTATTGGAAAGACCCTATGGGAGTGATTTTGAGATGTTTAGACGCACAAGAATCCCAAAAGATTATGTTTGATTTTCATGAGAGACTATGTGGGGGACATCATTTCTAGAGAACCACAACCTATAAAATTATTAGGGCCAGGTACTTCTGGCCTACTCTATATACTGATGTCTGTACAAAGATCAGGGCTTGTGTAAAGTGTCATAAATTCTTTGGGAAGCAACAACTCAAGTCTTTTCCATTGAAGCCTATGGTAGCTTCAAGACCCTTTCAGCAGTGGGGCCTAGATTTTATTGGGGAAATTCATCTTGCTTCAAGTGGTCAACAAAGGTGGATCTTGACTGCGACTGATTACTTCCCCAAATGGATAAAAGATATCCCCACAAGGAGTGCTTCTCACAAAGTAATCATTGGTTTTCTTGAAGATATTATGGCAAGATTTGGTTGTCCAAACATAATCATCACTGATAATGCTGCATCTTTCAAAGCCGAGCCATTAATCTAGTTTTGTGAGAAGTTTGAAATTTCATTGATTCACTCAACTCCTTACTACCCCCAAGGGAATGGAATGACAGAGTCATCTAACAAAAGCCTTATAAATACGATCAAAAGACTGCTACAGGACAACAAGAAAACATGGGACTCAAAGCTCAAATTTTCTCTGTGGGCTGACAGAGTGGAAAAAAAAAGATCTCTTGGGGTCTCTCCTTTTCATCTTTTTATGGAGTTGAGGCCATTTTTCCTTCTCAGCTCACCTTGCCGGTGGAAAAATTCTTCCAGGACTACCAAGGAGAACCTGATGACATGGTCAGGAGGACACTGCAACTGGTAGAAGTGAAACATACTAGAGAGTAGCTATTGAACAAAGCACATGAACATCAACAAAAGATCAAGCATGCTTTTGATATGAAATCAAGAAAAGAGGATTTCCAACTGGGAGTTCTAGTACTCAAATGGGATGCACCCAAACAGGACAAAGGCAAGCATGACAAATTTAAAGCCCCGTGGATTGGGCCCTTCAAAATATGTGGGGTATTTCCAAATAACACTTATAGGTTGCAGGATTTGGAGGGATCTAAAGTTTTTGGTGGCCCTGTAAATGGGCATTTATTGAAGAAATATTTTGTTTAGGCCATGACCGACATTTCGCCACTGTAAATACCATTCTTGTTTTGTTTTTTATTTTTAGTTTTTCGTTTTCAAATAGGGGACCCCATAACCCAATACAAAGGCACTGGAACTACTTGTTCTTGGTAGCCCACAGGGAGCATGCCATCCCCTGTGGAGCCAAATGTTATCACATGAGCTTGTTAGAGTCCTGTGGGTTTGTGGTTTCTACCTAGGTCTGTAATTTTTCCCTGTCTCTCTCCTTTTGCAGGCCCCATCTTAAGTTTTTCCCTTTCGGCTTGTAGGTTTTTCTTCTGTTTCCTTCATTCGTTTAAGCAACATGTTTTTCTTGTTGTCTTGCCCGAGAAGTTTCGGCTTTAAGCTTTTATGTTTCCTCTATCACTTCGCTCTCTACCTTTGTCACTGATCCTTTTTCTTTCTCGAGCCCTCAACCATCATCCAAGTATTTGTTTTCAGGGACCACCGCCATAAGCATGAGCACAACACTTAGAGAGGTCTGATATGGAATCGAATCAAGCGAGCGAGCAAGTACAGTTTTTCAGCGGTGGATAATAATCGTGGGAATCGAGAGTTTAGAATGTTGTTGGAGTTATTTGTAAAAGAGTCGAACCCCCGAAATCCGAAATAAGCAAGAGCCGTCCGATCCAACAGGACGCCTGGCACCAAATCCGAACCGCAGATAAAATCATTTCGGGAAAGATGAAGTGAGGAATGCGTAGATTTTTCGAAGTCCTGAAATGTTGAAGGCCCAAAGTCCCAAAACGTCGATATTCATATAGGCCGTCCGATTCAAAGTGACGCGTGGCACCTGATCCGAGAAGTCACGATTTCGCGACTCAGAGGTTTTAGCATGGAGCACGATGCAAGTTCGCGAAGTGAGAAATCACGAAGTGCTTGGGAATTGGGCCCATGGTCACAACCCATAGTCATATGGAATGCAGGGCTATAAAGAATGGTATGCACCTATTGGGAGGATGGAGACTAAGGTTATTCGGGGAGACGATCATGGCTGTCAAATTCAAGGTAAGTCCGACTTCCGATCTGGATGGGCCATTTTGCAAGTTCGAGCATCGATATTTTTGGAATCAAGTGGAGTGAAGACTCCCGAAATGAAAAATCTTGAAATTTGATATGAGATAAGTGTGAGGTCATGGCCCGAGGTCACATGGAGCGATGGAGAAGAGTTGTACGAAAGGCTGAAAGTGCCCATATTGTTCACAAAAAAAGATCTGCATGGCCTTGAGGTGCCAAGATTGACTCGGAGGAGTCGTGAGCACCGCTTGGATCATTCATGGGTGTCAGGCCTCGTCCCAATCTCGATGAAAGTAGTTAATGAAAATGGGGGAGGTTGTTGAAACCTCGTCTCACCCCATAAATGGAAAGCATGGAAGAATTGGCTATGGAGGCAGATTGTCAGCCCAAAGTTCCCCTGTCAACGAATTCTCTTGCAAAGCCTATACTGATCTGAGATCACATTTGATGGAAGAATGCAAGTGCAGATTGACAGAAGAGATGCAGATGCAAAGCTTTGATTGTAGTAGCCAAGTCACACTCCTGGTGGTGGAAAGTTGTTCTGAGTATAAATACTCGGTTTTGATAGTTTGTTAAGGTCGATGGTTGAGCTAAGCTCCCGCATGTAAAGTTTTAAGTAAAGCCTCTGGTTCTCTGGTTATGTATGGAATTTTGAGACTTCTTGTTTAATGACAATCAACCTTCTTTTCCATCTCTTTTGCCTCTGATATTGAAGGCTCGGGCATGGATGATCCGGTCAAGTTGTTGTAATCATGTTGCGATGTATGTTTGATTGTAGTGTTGTTACAACATCTTCAATTTTCTGAAGTTTTGGATCCAAGAGGATCTTGTATTCAAAGATTTTCATCCTTAGGTTGTTGGAAGATCGGATGTCCATAGCAGTCCTTTACATTTTCTCCTCAAGTTCTGCCCCCTACTCACCCTTACTACAAATTACTGTCTAAAGTTAGATCAAGACCTCATCTGCCTATGCATACCAACCTATTTTTATGATTTAAAGTGATACTATCCTGAGTTTGCATCCATTAGAACCCCCTTAAATTTATTCATTGTGACATAAAAACTGATGGGTATTGGGCTTACCTTTGCTGCAATCTAGAGGTGACTTCTAGTGCTAATAGAAGTTACTCTCAGATTTCAACAGTCACAATGAGAATGGAGCAGCCATTCTCAGCTGCAGGTTCAGAGTCCCAGTTCCAAAGGAACAATTGCAAAGAGAGTAGAGGACATACTCTTAGGCAGTGAGACATATAGTGATTTACAGAAAGCACATAGAGCTAGTACATTATTTGAGCAAATTAAGTTGCAACTGAGCAAGTGTACCAGGTTGGTACAAAGTGTTGTGAAAGATTTAATTTGAAGTTGAAGAAATAAATACTCATGCATGTAGGTTGAAGGAATCTCTGTACGGGTTGAAGCAAGCTCCTAGAGCTTGGTATGGAAGAATTGACAATTTCCTGATGAGCTTGGGCTTTACCAAAAGTAAAGCTAATTCTAACCCTTACTTCAAGGTTACGAATGATGAGCCAATGATGTTTCTACTATATGTAGATGATTTATTCTTGACAGATGAAGAAAAACTCATCACAGATTGTAAGAAGAAAGTCATTGCGTAATTTGAGATGAAAGATCTAGGCCTGATGCACTATTTCTTAGGTCTTTGGCAGAAGCCCAGAGAAGATCTTCCTTAACCAAGGGAAGTATGTAGTTGAAATACTGAAGAGGTTGGATATGTTGGAGTGTAAATCCATGAACACACCCATGGAAATAAAGTTGAAGCTCCTGGTGGATAATTCGTCAGAGTTGGTTGGTGTTACTATGTACAGATAGATTATTGGTTCGTTGATGTATTTGATGAATACCAGGCCAGATATATTCTTTGTTGTGAACACCTTGAATCAATATCTGGTAGAGCCCAAACATTTTCACCTTGTAGTTGCAAAGCATGTGATGAGATACCTTAAGGGTACGTTGGATTATGGTCTTTGTTATACTAGAGATCATGACTTCAGGTTGTTCGGTTATATTGATTCAAGTTGGGTTGGAAGTGTTTTTGATAGAAAGAGCACTTCAAGATGTTGTTTCAGTCTGGGGTCAACCATGACTTCATGGCAGAGTAGGATGAAATCCAGTATTGCTCTCAGCATGGTAGAAGCAGAATAAATTGCTGCATGTTCTGCCAGTTGCGAAGCCATATGGCTTCACAAGTTGTTGACATGACTATTTGATCTGGAGATGCAAGAAACTGTGATTCTATGTGATAACCAGAGTTTCATAACAATGATGGAGAACCTTGTGTTCCATGATAAGTCGAAGCAAATAGATCCAATATCACTACATTTGTGATATGGTGCAGAGAGGAGTTGTAAAGCTCCAATATTTTAACACAGATGAGCAGGTTGCAGATGTGTGGACCAAGCCTCTGTCTTGTGTAAAGTTTAAATACTTTCGAGTCAAACTTGGTATAGTCCTAAAGGACCTCCCTCGAAATGGGGAGTGATGTTGATGATACTATGGTATCCTAACCAACAACGGGTAGCTCAGTTAGGATTTTATATTCTAGGGGACTGATCATCCCTGGAAAGATTCCAAAGGTCTGGTAAGGATGGTCTGCCAGATTATCTATGCATGTATATGCCAGTTGTGGTCAGTAGTAGTAGCTTCGTTAAATTTTTTTTAATCCTAGGGAATCTTATGATTCTTGGGAAGATCTCGAAGGTCAAGTAAGGAAAGTTTGTCAGAGTACCATGTGGTAACTTCATTAGGATTTTATATCCTAGGGAATCTTATGATTCTTGGGAAGTTCCCTAGGGACTGCCAGAGTACCACAAAAATGTTGTTTCACGTGCCTCAGTCTCGTGTTGATGATGTTATCTCAAACTCATGCTGATTATATTGGTGATGTTGTTATCTCAACCTTGTGTTGATAATGTTGTTATCTCAACCTCGTGTTGATGATGTTGTTGTCTCAGCCTTGAGCTGTTGATGTTGTTGTACCAGCCTCGTGTTGTTTATGTTGATGTAACAGCCTTGTGTTGGTGATGTTTCCATTTCAACTTCATGTTGAAGATGATGATGATATTGCTACTTCAGATTCATGCTGAAGATGATGATGATGTTGCCACTTCAGCTTCATGCTGAAGATGATGATGATGATGTTGCTACTTCAAGTTCATGCTGAAGATGTTGATGATGTTGTATCGATCCTATGCCGATTGATGATGTTATATTAGTATTGTACTAATTTATGTTGATGATGCTGATGATGATAATCCAACTCCATGTTGTGAATGATGATGTTGTCGAAGATGAGAAAAACTTCTGAATATTTATAGATATGACAGTCAATTGTAGAATACCCTTCTTGTTAAGGGGGAGTGTTGAAATATTGTAACTGCGAAGAATATTCTATTTATTATTGAGTCATTTTCTTATAGATTAATCCCCTTCTGTGGATTGATCATGTCAGGACTTATGTGTGACCAAACGCCCTTTTGTGGATTGGTCAAACCCTAATTAAATGATGCTAATTAAGAAGTCGGTCCCTAGGGATATTTAAAGTGGTTTTAGCCACTAATTGAAGAGGTCGGCCTAGCTTGGTGAAGAGACACAACCCTAGCGCCTATCAACTAGTATAAATAAGAAAGAATGATGCCTCATTCTCTCACTCACTCAAGTCACTCATCTAGTGCACAATTTTGAAGGAAGCTGCAGTTTCCAGAAGAGGAAGAGAGAGAGGCACATTGCTCAGTGTTCGATATTCTCTAGTGTTTGGTTTATTATCTTGGCATTGTATTGACATTCTATATTAAGGAAGTTTTTGCTGGGTTTTCTCCCCCATGGGGGTTTCCTAGGATAAATGTTGTGTACCTTGTGATTTTGTTTCTTTCAGTGATCCTACTTATGCTATTATTGTCTAGTAAATTGAAAAGAACTTAATAGCAACTCTAAATTTAACAACTAGGTTCTCTTTACTCCCACTCATTACTAGACGAAGTGAGCCTAGTAACTAGTAGGGAAACCCCCTTTGGATAAGAACCTTTTCCTCAATCTAAAGTGCATAGGAGAGTTGGTGAGGTGACAATGGCCAACCTCCCAAGTTCCACAAAGCTAATACCCTAACTTTGGGACTTTAAGCTACATATTCTAGTTTGTGTGGTAACATGGATGTATGTTTGGAAATGAGTGTGTACAAAGTCTCTAGAAGATTTAAATCTAAAGTTGATAGAATTACTTGGAAGTAAATATTTGATAGGAGAACTTGGCGTTTGGGTGTGTTTACCCTTCAAGGGTAACAGTCCCAGAGCCACCTATCAGCTGGTGTGGTCTGTTCCAGCTAGCATGAGATCTCTTACTCATGTCATTCAAATTTATAGACATTGTCCTTATTCTCCTTAGTTACTTGATGATTCTGCCTCATATCTCTTCTCAGCTCTATCAGATGACTCAACCATGGTATATCATGGCTTGTCTTTCACACCTTAGATGAAATATGCATTACTAGATGGTACACTATGCTTTCATTGCACATGGTTATGGTACTTTGGTTTAGTTCGCTTTACTTCACTTGTTGTACTATGCTCTCATGTGTGGGTTTGATACTTATACACGGTGTTATAACTTCTAAACTAGTTATGAACATGATAAATACTAAAGTGAGATCTAATAACACTAAATAAAATTAATGATTTTACTATATGCCTCATGGTACCATGGGGGAAATAATTATCCTTTAGAAGTGTAATCAGATCTCAAGTCAGGTTGTACTACTAGGGATCTAGTTAGGGTAGCATATTCCACATCCTAACCATAACACTTTCTATTTTCCACTTTTCATTTCCATTCCATTCTGTTATCCCTGATATCTAGGGATAACTAGGAGATCATGTCTCGAGGCCCACATGGTCCTAGACATGGAGTACCAAGAGCAGGAGCGACCTAAGCATGGTCCTGGAGGACCCATCTTCTTCTTCTCAGCCAGCTTTGTCCTGTCGTCCGTACCAGCCTCCATCACTACCGGCCTTGGTCATGCATCAGAGAGGGCTCTTGCTCCATGAGGTAATTGGTCCAAGGTATCATGATATGTGTCATATTTGATCATTATAACCCTCTTATGTATGCATTAGATCTCTTTCATTTCGGATAA
>ML785885.1:602980-627148 GCA_009831015.1 Picea engelmannii
TATTCAAGCTACATGGCATGCCGCACTCTATTGTTTCTGATCGAGACCCAACTTTCACAAGCAATTTTTGGCAAGAATTGTTTAAGCTACAAGGCACACAATTGCATCTCAGCTCAGCTTATCATCCCCAAACGGATGGTCAAGCGGAAGTTGTCAACAAGTGTTTGGAAACATATCTGAGGTGCTTTGCCTCTGAAAAACAACACCAGTGGGTTCAATGGTTACCCCTCGCCGAATGGTGGTACAACACTACATACCATACAGCCAATCGCATGACTCCCTTTGAAGAAGTATATGGATAGAATCCACCTTCAGTTCTCTCATACTTACCGGGTACCTCGAAGGTCCAGGCGGTTGACCAAACACTTACCGTTCAAGAGGACATCCTTCGTACCCTTAAAGAGAACTTGGTCATGGCACAAAATAGAATGAAGCAGCAAGCAGATCAAGGTCGCTCTGAACGACAATTTGCAGAAGGGGATCAGGTGTTTCTGAGACTGCAACCATATAAGCAAACTTCCCTCAAGGCCGATCATTGTCAGAAGCTAGCACCCAAATTCTATGGCCCTTACACAGTTCTCAAGCGTGTGGGACAAGTTGCATATTAGTTAGCTCTGCCCAGTCAGTCGAAGCTACATCCTATTTTTCATGTTTCATGCTTGAAGAAGGTGATTGGAACCAGGTGCCAAATTCAAACCAACCTTCCAGAGTTAGCTGAAGAAGGCTCCATTTGGCTACAGCCAGAAGCAGTTTTGGACCAGCGTGAGCATCGCCTGCGTTAGAGAACCATCAAGGAAGTGCTAGTACAGTGGAAAGACATGACTCCAGCAGATGCCACTTGGGAACCAACTACCATTCTGCAGCAGTTTCCACATCTCANGCCTTGAGGACAAGGCTGTTTTTAAGGGGACGGACATGTTAAGGTCCTAACCCGCACATAGGTAGATCAATGTATTCGGATGTAATAAAGGTCAATATTAATAAGGCATTTCAATAAAATAGAATAAGCTGGATGTAAGAATACCTAATAGAAGCTTCCGCTTCTAGAAGGATCTTCCTCTAGATGCTTCTCTTAATAGACATATTTAGTATAAATAAGAGGCGAGGGTATGAGAACCCTAGCTTGGATATTATTGTAACAGAGAGCTGCTCGACTGGAGGTTGCCCCTCGAAGAGGCATGTGAACATTGCTATCTGAATCAAAGTGTTATTTCTGTTGCTATTTCGTATATCATTTCTGTGTATTGTGAAGATTATGTTGGATATTTTACTGTCATTCTGTCATTTCTAGCATTTCATTTCTGTTCTGCATATTTTATATATCTGGTATCTTGCATATTTTTTTGAGCTTTTTTACTTTTAGCGAACTAGAAAGAGTGTTTGTATGAAACAAATAATGGTGAATGAAGAGCTAGAAAGGATCCACAATAGGAGAATATTGTTAGAGTTGGAGGATCTTCATGAGGTAAAGTGATTTCTTCATAGTCAATCATTTATTTCTAGATCTAGGGTATTGGGTTTAACAAATCTTAATTGGATTTCTAGATCTTATTTTAGGATATGATACGAGATACTTCTTGCTACTCGAAAGAGTTGGTTAAACACTCTTATCTTCACTCAGACCTTGGAGCATCCAAGTGTCTCTTGGGGGAATTTACTAAGAACACCTTATGATTGCATGGAATCCCAAGACTTGATACAAAGATTATGTCAATTTTCACATGCAATTCCATGTGACTAATTTCATATTTGAAAATTACTTCCTAGTGATCAAACAATAAATGCTAGCTATTATCACTGAACAATTTTACACTGAAATTATGACAAAAAATTATAGGAACGAAAACAACAAGATCGTAGATAAATCATCCACACACTTGAGACACATAATTTTTTGTTCTGTAAATGTCAAATTCAGAATTTTTATGAAGGAAAAATCAACCTTCTCCATAGTGAAAAAATCATCAAAACTAAGGACAACCTAGTCCTCTTCAACAAATACAAAATCAACAAAATTACCTGGAAAATCCTCTTCCCATAATTTTTTTATAGCTGCCACCTGTATGTTATGCTGACGTCAGTGGTACAAACCTGTTGTACCTTCCCAAAAAATTGCATGTGTGGCCTATTCTTATCTATTGTACAAAAATCACACATGTGACTGTACATATTGTTCCATACCACACGTGCGGCCTATCCATACAATTTTACCCACACGTGGGGCCTGTCCATATGGTTTTCCCCACATGTGCAGCATGTCCAATCTGCTCACACATGCGGCCTTTCTCTCTCCTCCTGTACAACTGCTTCTCCTCACACATGTGGCCTCTCTTGGTTAGGAAAATCACAATCCTTCCTTGGCTAAAATAGAAACTAAAAACTCCAAGAACCGCAGGTCAGATTTGTCACAATCAAATAATTTCCCTTGCTGAAATTTCCAAGCTCCTAGCACAAGTGCATACTCACTTATGCTAACTCCATAATGACAATGAGATTTTTCACAATCTCTCGCATATTTATATGGGTGTCTTATGATGAGTTTAGGAACCCTTTATAAACTCAACAATTGATTAGAATATTTTATTCATCTTTGTGGGCGTGAAACCCAACATAATCCCACAAATCCCATCAACAAGTCCATGTGTCCCTAGCCTCATCCCAAGGGAATTTTCACTGAAACGAAAGAGTAATATAGTGCCAACGGATATTACCACATGCCTGACACCATGGCCCCTATTGGGAATTCATCCCAATGCTACAAAATCATCAACACTCCCTCTTAGTAAGGGAGGCATTCCATCCTCCATCACTAGGAAGTATCTTTGTATCCCATACCGAATCTTCTACCACAACTGCATTCCAATCCTCCTGGATGGCTTCTCCCTTTGTCATCGAAGAAAATATTGTTGTAACAAATGGGTCCTCCATGGAAGATACATTTCTATTAGAAGCCTCCTGCTTCAAAGCCTCCTATCTGGACTCCTCAACCCATGACACCTTCTTGACAATCTTGGAAGATTCTTCTCTTCCATCTGCACTTGAAGGTAGACATCCTCTGGATGGGTGATTCTCCCTCTAATCCTGCTTACTCCCTCTGAATTCTAACTTTCTTTGAACAGTATTGGGAGGATTCTCCTCCCCATTGGATCCTGAGGGATGACTCCCTTTGAACTTTGGCCCCCTCTAATCCTGTACCATTGGTGGAGCTACATACTTCACCACTAATGGAGATACGTTCTCCTCCTGAATCTGCACTCATGATGGAGCTATCTGTTCCTCTTCATCTGTCTCTCTGATATTGTTGGCCATAGCTCACACAAACCAACCCTTAAACCTATATAGGTTTCCCTCTCTAACTTCAAGAACCATTGTTGATCTAAGGATATATCTCCTAGGCATGAATAACAATTGTCTATTTCAAAACAAGACTGCATAACCCTTCTTTTCAATCATTGAGATTGAGAGTAGACTCCTCGTGAGTTCCGATACCCATAACATGTTTGACACCCTCAACACATCCCCTGACTCCATCTAGAATGATAATGTACAAGATCCTCGTACTACATGATTTACCTCATACCAAGATTCACACACAAATCTGAGTTAGTCTATGTGAAGCTATCAAATAACTCTCGTTCACCTGTCATATGGAAAGAGGCCCCGCTATCCACCAACAAGGTCCCACTACTAAAAATTACACTTGAAAGGGTGGAGACCAACAAGATATCCCTCTGAAACCTGTCTGTAACCTAATCAACCTCTGCTGCTAATGCCCGATTCCTTCTTCCCTTTCCCTTCCAGTGTGGACAATGTGAAGCATAGTGACCATAATCATGACATTCAAAACATCTGATCTTACTAATATCCTTCTTGCATCTCGATTTTGGAGATGCTCTTCTCTCAGGAGAACTCCTTATTCCTAGATAACCTCTTCTAACCTTCCTAGTGTGAGCTGCTAGGTCCTGGTTCTCATCACTATTGATCTTCAACAAGCCATACATGGACTCTAATCGAGTCTCCTCCTGAATACAATCATTCCATAGTCTATCAAATCCTGGTAACGTCTTTCGTGCAAAGATCCCTTGCACAAATGGTTCCCAAGATCTAGGAAGACCTCTCAATGCTACATTCACCAACTCAACATCCTCAAGTGTCTCATTAATGGATGCAATATGATATCGGATATAATTAATCTTCATAAGGTATATCACAACTCTGTCCTCACTAGACATGTTAACAACTTGAATCTGATGCTTCAAATGTAACTTCCTGCCTGTATTCCCATTTTGGTATAGGCCCACCAAAGCATCATACATTTCCTTGGCATAATTCTTCTTATCAATGTGAGGAATCAGGTGGTCCTTCACATATTCTAGCAACACCCTCTTGGCATTTACTTCCTTCTTATTGTGAGCTTCCAATTCCTACAGATCAGTAGGACTTGCAACCACACCCTCAACATACTCTTTGAGTTCATTCTCCTCCGAAAAAAAGAACAACCCTGGCCTTCCAAGGCTGAAATTTTGTTTCCCATTCCAAACTGGCCTCAATATTCAAAGTGTTCACCATTTTGAGCTACCCAGAACAAGAAAAAAAATATGCAACAACAATTTGTTGTACTTGCAACAACAAGAATGTCTCAAGAGATGACTCCCTCTCTTCCTTCAAAGCCTCAACTCTAATACCATATCAATTTTCACATGCAACTCTATGTGACTTATTTCAGATCTGCAAATTACTTCCTAGTGATCAAACAGTAAACTCTATCTCTTATCAATAAACAATTTCACACTGAAATTATGATAGAAAATTACAGTAGCAGAAACAACAAGATCTAAGATAAATCATGCACACATTGGCGACACAAAATGTTTTGTTCTGAAAATGTCAAATTCAGAATTTTTCTTAAGGAAATATCAACCTTCTCCAGAGTGACAAAATCACCAAAATTGAGGACAACCTAGTCCTCTTCACCAAATACAAAATCAACAAAATTACCCGAAAAATCCTCTGCCCACAAATCTACTACAACTGCCACCTGCACGACCTGGTGACGTCAACGATAATGACCTGCTGTACCTACACATCAATTTTCACATGTGGCCTAACACGTGCAACCTGTCCTTTCCTTTTGTATGGAAATCACACATGTGACTGTATGTATTGTTCTATACTACATGTGCAGCCTGTCCATATTATTTTCCCCACATGTGCGACATGTCCAATCTTCTCTCACGTGAGGCATTTCTCTCTCCTCCTGTACAACTACGTCTCCTCCTCCTCACCAGTGTGGCATATATTGGCTGGGAAAATCATAAGCCTTCCTTGGTTGAAACATAAACAAAAAAATCCAAGAAGCTTAGACCATATTTGTCACAATTGCATAATCCCCCTTGTTGAAATTTCCAAGCTCCTAGCACAAGTGCACACTCACTTATGATAACTCCTTAATAACACAATGAGATTGGTCATAATATCTCCCCTCTTTATATAGGAGTCTTATGAGTGAGTTTAGAAACCCCTTCTAAACTCAACAATTAATTAGAATATTTTATTCCTCTTTGTGGGTGTGAAACCTAACACAAGCCCACAAAGCCCATCAACAAGCCCATGAGGTCCTAGCCTCATCCCAAGGGAGTTTTCATTGAAATGAAAGAGTAATCTGGTGCAACAAATATTCCCACATGCCTAACATCATGGCCCCTAGTGGGAATGCCTCTTGATGCTACAAAAACATCAAAAAAATAAACCTCAAGAAAGGCCAAGTGTGACCCCACAACCCAAGTGGAAGTCATGCATTGCTCTATTTTATTCTCTTTATTGCCCACTTCATTTTTAAATCATTGTTTAACTTGTTTTATTGCAATTTAGGAAGTTTCAATTTTATTTTTTCTTTTAGATATATATTTCCAAAATCCAAATCTTGTGATCTAATGGTGATTTGCATAGTTTGAACTAGTTCATATTTTAGTTAAGCATATAACTAGTCAAGTAGACCTAGATCTTGGCTAAATAGTAAAAAAAAATTGATGGATTTAAATCTAGTGGATGAATAACTCAATTGTTCTTAAATTTAATTTTCTTTGAGACTATTCATACCACCTAATTTAATGCTAGAAATTTCAAGGGAGATAAACTTGTAACATAAGGGTTTTGAATAATTTTTCTTACATCCACACATTGGCAAGAGAGACTTAACGATGTGGTCATAACCTATTAAATTAAGAAAAAAATTGAGCTTTTAATGATCACAACCCTCCCATTTGTCAAATTGATGGCTCATCTTGTGGAACGATTTGCTCGTTTGACTTGACTAGTTGTTTCATGTGATTTGGAATGCTCATAGTTGAAAATTGGTTTCTAATAGGGTTTTATTCATTTGAATACCTTTGGTCCATTGGTGCCAATACTTGAGTGTTATTAAAGAATTGATATCTATACTCCATGTATAGAATACACAATGCTAAATATTGGCATGTTTTATAGGAAGAGTGTGCTTGTCATTGATGGAAAGAACAACAACGACGATGGCGAACAGGAAAAACATAAGCTCAGGAGGAGAAGCAAATAGTATGCAGAGATCAAATCTCAGAAGAAAAGCGTAAGCTCAGGGTGAGAAGCCTCAACAACCGTCCGATCAAGAAATTGACTGTTTTGATTTTCTAATATTACAGACATCGGTCATATGAGTGACCGTGGGCTTGAGGACCGTTGGAGGATCATGACCGTCGGATCTACAAGACAGATTAATGACATGGATGAATTACGGAGAGAGAAAGAAGAATTAAACAACTCGCTAGTTCTAATCCCTCAATTGGTCTAGATTGTCAGATCTCATAAACCCAAATATCGACGATTGTGGTTGATCTAAAAAATGATCAGTTTAAGTCGGATTAAGTCATGACCGTTGGATGTGCAATCGCCAGATCAACAATAGGGATAGATTGCGGAGATCGAAAGGAGAATTAAATATTGTGCTATTTCCAATCCCGTAATTATTCAGGATCGTCAGATTTTATATCCTCGAAGATCGACGATTGTGGTTGACTCACCAACAACGCACAACTTCAAATTGCAGAGTTTTGGTGACGAGTTAAATCACTCGCAAGTTGTGGTTTCACAACCATAGTTGATCATTGATCTGCTTCGAGTGTCTTCACAACCATTGGATCACTTTTAAGTGGAAGGACATGATAAGCTATAAGAGCAGCACCGAAGATAGATCGAGCCATCGATCTAAGAACATGATCGATGAACAACATTTGGTTCACGTCTAAATTTGTTAGGAGGTTATTGTTCGGGGAATCCCACTTCGGAAGAATTGACAACTTGAAAGTTGAATTACCCGAAGCCCGAAAATAAAAAATGAATAAGGAACATCGGATTTGGAGAAAATACGATGACCGTTGGATCACCTTAAGTGGAAGGACAGGATAAGAAAGGGTTGAGATCTGAGATATCGATCACCCAAATTTTCGTCAGTCGTCGGATCAGATTAAATGGAAGAATAGGATAAACAAATATGAAGAGCCGTTGGATTCAATCCAAAGCAATACTGCATCACAGACAGATCGAGTCATTGATCTAAGATCTTCATCCAACGAACGTCATTCCTTTTAGGTCTAAATATGTGAGGAGGTTACGCTCCAGAAAAATCTCACTTGAAGAATTCAGTTTGAGATTTGAAATCCCTGAAGCCCGGAGAGTCGAAGAGACGAAATACATTCTCGACCAACAGATCGTCCAAAGAAGATCTCAGTCATCAAATCGTCTAAATAAGATCTTAAGTGTTGGATTGTACAAAGTGAATTTGGTTCGTCTGATCCATAGCGTAAGTTTGAGATTTGATATTTCAGAATTCCGGAGACCCGAAGGAGATCTCGACCATTGATCGAGAAAGGGGACGCAAAACCGTTGATTTGGTTGAAAGTTCAAATTCCCAAAGTAGAGGAAAAGCCGTCGATTGAGAAGGACAGGTGTCTACAGATCATCGACTCCAAAAGATTAGTGTACGAAAGAAAGCAAAGTTTGAGATTTGAAACTCCCGAAGCCCAGATCACGAACTAAATCACAGCTGTTGATTTAGGGAGGTTGGATTTGATCCACAGATTGTGAAAAGACAGATCTAAATCGTCAGTTCAGGAGCACCGTCAATATCGTGATATCGATGGTCCTGTCGCATTGCGGAGTCAGAACATGCTTGGGTCTTAATTTTTCATGAGCGGGCCGCAATTGAAACCATGGTTTTGGAGAAAACATATGTGGAGCTTTGTAGTGAATTGCGGGGCAAAAATAAGATTTCCCTCAAACCACCTTTAGCCATGCCCTCAATCACATGGTCACATGAGAACATCACCCAAGGTCACATTAATGGAATATTGATGAAGGAGCTAACACTTCTAGGCTCCACATCGGAGGTTACGTGTTGAAAAGTCAAAAAGCCTCTGTGTGTATAATCCAATGACGTGGATCAAACAAAATGTAATCGAAGGGTTGATGTTTCACTTTGTGGTTTCTTGATCAATTACGATTCAATGACGCTAATTGAATCATTGTTATGGGGCATTGGAATCATGGTTCTTGAGCATTTTTTATTCCTAACCAAGGCGTTGGAGATTTGCAGTGTAACGGATGATGAGGGCATGAATAAAAGAAAGATGTCGTGACAGAGGAAGGTTGTTGTTTCTCGATAAAACAAGTTGAATATGTGATTAAGAAGACAACATGAACATAGCATGAAAGATGCAGAGATGAAGAATATAAGCTGGACATAACATATATGGTGAAAACAACAGACTGTACGAAAACTTAAGCACAAGAAGATGCGAGCAGGAACACATTGATGCAGGCAGAGAAGAGCAGTGTAGCCGAACAATAATGAGACCGGTAAGCCATTGATAAATATTGTATCACTGTAATAAATTTTAGAAAGCAAAGATTTATATCTCAGGGTGGTAGGGTGGTGCGAGGGAGGACTATTGTCCTTAGAGTTTCAAGTGGATGCTTGAACATAGGGAGTTGTAGCTTCCATCTGGGTGCAGCCAGAAAAACCAGGGTGGTAGGGTGGTGCAAGGGAGAATTATTTTTCTTTGTTGTACAGGTTGGTTCCTGTGTGACTAGAAGTTGGTGCTTCCATCCAGTTGGTGTTTGAACACTTAGGGAGTTGGTGCTTCCTTCTAGTGGGTGCTAGAGAAACCAAAGAGTTGGTGATCTCAACAAGTTGTAGCTTGTAAAACAGTGATAGCCTCACATTGAGTTGGTGCTCAAAGATAGATGATGTACAAAACATAAAAATATTGTCTATCATTCAAAGAAGAAGAGGTTTTCTCGCTTATGGGTTTCCTCAAGAATATTTGTTTCTGTATACTTCATGTGTGTGATTGATGTTGAATACTCTATTGCTTACTTCCCTGAATTATTGTGATCATCATTGAGTGTTATGTAATGAGTTTAAAATGGGCATAATTGTTTAAGCACAATAACAACTGATTCACCCCCCCTCTCAGTTGTCTAACAATTGGTATCAAAGTCGGGTTCCTTTTATCTAAGGGTAGATCCTAGAGCTTAAACATGACTATCCATGAAGGAACTTGAACCAATAAGGCCCCCCTGTTCAATGGAACAAACTTTGCCTTGTGGAAAGTTAGGATGAGAACCTACATAATGGCGTAAGGTGCAGATGTTTGGGATGTGGTAGAGACTGGATATGTGAAGCCAATTGTACTAGATTCTAAGGATGATAAGATAGAATTCAACTTCAACACTAAGGCTATGAATTCTATTTTGAGTGGGCTTGCAAAAGCAGAATTTGTAAAAGTTATGCACTTAGAATCTGCCAAAGAAATGTGGGAAAAACTCATTAGTAGTTATGAAGGTAATGAGAAGGTAAAGGGTGCCAAGCTTCAAACGTACAGATTACATTTTGAACAACTAAAGATGAAAGAGGATGAAACTGTTGGGAAGTACTTTCTGAGAGTTGAAGAACTAGTAAATGAAATGAAAGGACTTGGTGAAAAAATTGAGGAAGCTTCTTTAGTTCAGAAAATTTTGAGATCTCTGCCAGATAGGTTCAACCCAAAGGTCTCTGCTATAGAAGAACTTAATGATCTAAAATTTTTGCCTATTGACCAACTCCTAGGAACTCTAACAACTTATGAAATGAGGACAGGTAAATATAAAACCACCTCTAGAGAAGCATCATTTAAAGAAGATAAGAATGAGGATTCTGAGCTTGATGAAATTGAAGCAAAATTTGTGAGAAGACTAAAGAAAGGATCAGGCAAGTTTCCCTTAAAATGTTTTAACTGTGGAAAGATAGGTCACTTTGCATATAAGTGTCCACACAAGAAGAAGGAATAGAACATTGAAGGTGAAGAGAAGTACAAATCCAAGAGAGTTGGTAAAAAGACAAGTTTGTGTAAACAATGATGACTCTTCAGGAGACACAGATAGTGATTCTTCTTGTGAAGATAAGGTTAATGAATTTATGCTTATGGACAAAGAGGATTATGGTAATAAAATCACAGGAAGTGATGTTAATGATGAATAAGTTGTGGTTGACTTGGAAGGATAAATGATCAGTGCCCTAGAAGAATTTTCTAGATTCAAATTTAAGAAGAAAAAGCAAAAACAATTGTTGATACAGTTCGAGAAAGACAGTAAAAATCCTGATGAAGACTTTGCCCTGCTAAAAATGGAATTAGAAGAGGAAAATAAAATATAGGATATTCTGAAACAAAATATATCAGAGAAGAAGGCAAGATGTGAAGCCTTGGAAGAAGAGGTAGTAAAAACCAGAAAAAAGATGGAGAATTTTAAAGCATTGTATCTCCAAAATATTCCAAGCATTAAAGCCTCAGCAGAACTAAACAAAATTTTGAGAAAACAAAGATCTCCTTTTTTGAAGACTGGTTTAGGCTATGTAAGTGGTTCGAGAAGAAAACGGCCTGAAAGCAAAGAGCTAGTAAAGATGATCAAGTTCCAAGTCAACAGACAATCAGACCATGTGAGTACTCTGCTACCAAAAGCTAATAAAGACAAGATGACCCTTGATAAAAAAAAAAAGATATCAGAAGATAGAGAAACAAATGCCAATAAGAAGGCCATCCTTCAGGTACCAAAATTTCTTCCATGGTTACTATTTTTACTGCTCTAATTTTGGTCATAAGATTGCAAATTGTCAAATTAAGTTTAGAGACATGCAACTGAGGAGACCAAGAAATAAACAATCTTTGCAACATAGAACTAAATAGCCAATGAGTAGACAAAGTTGCACCAATAACTTTGACCTATTGAACAATGAGCTCGAATGCTATAACTATCATAACTTCGGCCACAAAGCTGCAAACTTCCATCTGAATAATTACAAATCAGATCCAAGGATAAAACCCTTAGCTAGAAATGCCAACACATGGAAAAAGAAAGATAGTGAAAAATTTGGTATAATACTTTCAACTCAAAAACAAAAAGACCCCTGGTATATAGACAGTGGATGTTCCAAGCACGTGACTGGAGAAAATGATAAGTTTTTGTCTATAAGTAAAAACAAAACAAGAAATGTGACCTTTGGAAATGATGAACTAAGTAAAATCAAGGATAAAGGGATGGTGAGTTTGAGTAATGGTAAAGGAAAATCCCAGGATGTTCTGATTGTAGATGGGCTGAAACATAATTTGATCAGTGTAAGTCAAATGTGTGACAGAGGATGTGAAGTGGTGTTCACTTCCAAAGATTGTAAGATGAAGTCTGTAAACTTAGGACAAGTGGTGGCTAAAGGCATAATGACAGATAATAATGTATATGTGCTGAAAGAAGATAGAGAAGAGTGTCATCTAAGAAAACATGATGAAATCTGGTTATGGCATAGGAGAATTGGACATCTAAAATTTGACCACTTAATCAAGCTCAAAAATATTGAGGCAGTAAAAGATCTTCCAAGAATATCAAAGCCACAAGATTCTGTGTGTAAACCCTGCCAAGTAGGAAAGCTAACCAGGACACAGTTTAAATCCAAGAGCTCTACTTCAACAGAGAAACCACTCCAATTAGTTCATATGGATTTATGTGGACCATCAAGACAGGAAGGCACAGGGAAGGAAAACTACTTCATGATGATCATTGATGATTACTCTAGACTCACTTGGGTTGATTTTCTCAAAGAAAAAGCTGAAGCATTTGAGAAATTTAAAATATTTAAGGCTTTAACAGAGAATAAAACAGGGAATAGGTTAAAGGCAGTAAGATCAGACAAAGGAGGAGAATTTATGTCAAGTGATTTCAATGAATTATGTGATAAACATGGGATCAAGAGAGAATACACAATCCCAAAAACTCCACAACAAAATGGAGTAGTTGAGAGGCAAAACAGAACAGTTCAGCAAATGGCCAGGTCAATGATGAATAAGAAGAACATTGGTCAAACCTACTGGGTAGAAGCAATACACACAACAGTGCATATTCTTAACAAAGCCCAACTCAGACCACACAGTGACAAGACACCTTATGAACTATGGTATGGAAGACCTGCTTCAATCAAACACTTCAAAGTCTTTGGGAGTAAGTGCTACATAAAGAATAATAATGAAAACCTTGGCAAGTATGATGACAGGGATGATGAAGACATATTATTAGGATATGCTACCAATAGTAAAGGATATAGATGCTTTAATAAAATATTGTATAAATTGGTTGATTGCATTGATTTAAAGGTTGATGAAGGAGTCCCAGTAAGAGAGGTGAGCAATATTGAGTCTGCTACAGAGGACACAACTGAAGCTGAAGATGAATAGGTCCAAGAATCAGAAAAATAAGACTCTGAGTCAGATGAAGATACCAATTCTCAGGAAGACTCAAATCAACAGACAACATCAAATCCTTCCTCCAGAATTACTCAAAAGAATCATCCTGCAAGTCAAATAATTGGTGAGAAAGAAAAAGGTGTACAAACCAGGAGAAGGATAATCAAAGACACCGATAAATCACATATATCCTTAATATCCATGGTGGAACCCAAGAACTTTAATGAAGCCAGTAAAGATGTAAATTGGTTAAAATCAATGAATGAGGAACTGAATTAGATTGAGAAGAACAATACTTGGGAGCTTGTTCCTAGACTTGCAGATAATAATGTAATTGGCTCCAAATGGGTGTTTAAGAGTAAAATGAATGAACACGGAAAAATTGTTAAGAATAAAACTAGATTGGTCTATAAGGGGTATGCACAAGTTGAAGGAAATGATTTTGATGAAACTTTTGCACCAATGGAAAGATTGGAAGCCATCAAAATATTTCTTACCTATGCATGTCATAAGAACTTTAAAGTATATCAGATGGATGTTAAGTCAACATTTCTTAATGGAGATCTAGAAGAAGAAGTATATGTGGAGCAACCTGAAGGATTCTCACTGACAGATAATCTTGACTATGTCTATAAGTTGAAAAAGGCATTATATGGACTGAAAGAGGCACCACGAACCTGATATTGTAGAGTGGAAAACTTTCTACCGGAGAAAGGGTTCAAGAAAGGTATTATTGACAGTAATATGTACATTAAGTATGAAGGTGATGATTTATTAGTTGTTTTGGTTTATGTAGACGACATTATTTTTGGATTCCCTAATGACCCTTCAGTTCAGTGGTTTGCTAATTCAATGCAGACTGAGTTTGAGATGTCCTTGATAGGAAAACTGTCATATTTTCTTGGTTTACAAATCAATCAGAGTTCTGCAGGGATATTTATCTCTCAAGAAAAGTATTTGAAAGAGATGTTGAATAAGTTTCAGATGGAATATTCCTCTCTTGTTAGTACACCTATGGTGGTTGGTTGCAAGCTCAGTGTAGATGATATTTCACCTGATGTTGATCAAAGAACATATCGATCAATGATAGGCAGTCTTCTGTACATCACAACATCTTGTCCTGACATAATGCAAGTTGTTGGAATGGTAGGTCGTTTTCAGTATGCTCCTAAACAATCATTTAGCAGTTGTCAAAAGGATATTCAAATATTTGAAGGGTATAATGACTTATGGTCTCTGGTATCCTAAAAATCAGAATTTTCAATTAACTGCATATTCAGATGCTAATTGGGCAAACTGTTTGGATGAGAGAAAGAGCACCAGTGGAGGTGCATTCTTCTTAGGTGATTCATTAGTAGCATGGCTTAGTAAGAAGCATGGATATATTTCATTATCAACTACAAAGGTAGAGTACATTGTTGTTGCTACTTGTTGCAGTCAGATCTTATGGATGATACAAACTCTTGCAGATTTGAAGGTAACTTATACTGATCCCATTCCACTTCATTGTGATAACACCAGTGCCATTAGTGTCTCGAAGAATCCTGTTCTCCATTCAAAGACGAAGAATATACCAATAAAGTATCATTTTCTCAAAGAGCAAGTTACAAATAGAGCTGCTCAACTGAATTATATTCCTTCCACAGAACAAATTGCAGACATATTTACTAAACCCCTAGCCAAGACACCATTTGAATATCTCTTTTAGAAGTTGGGTATCATCCCTTCTCTCACCTAAGAGAGTCCATCCTGTCAGGGGGAGTATGTGTTGGTTGAATATCTAATACCTTCAAAAAAGTACGACAACAACTCAGGGGGAGCATGTTTTCTTTGACATTGATGTCAAAGGGGGAGAAAAGGTTTGGTATGGATCCTACAGTCGGAGGTCTAAGCATAATAGTGCATCCTTTCAGGGTTTCCATCAATGCCAAAGGGGGATATTGTTGGCATGTTTTACAGGAAGAGTGTGCTTGTCATTGATGGCAAGAACAATAGCAACGATGGCGAACAAGAAACACATAAGCTCAGGAGGAGAAACGAACAATATGCAGAGATCAAAGATCGGAAGGAAAAGCATAAGATCAGGGTGAGAAGCCTCAACAACCATCTGATCAAGAAATTGACTGTGTTTATTGTCTAATATTACAGACGTCGGTCATATGAGTGACCGTGTGCTTGACAATCATTGGAGGATCGTGATCATCGGATTTGTAAGCCACATCAATGACATGGATGAATTGTGGAGAGTGAAAGAAGAATCAAACTACTCGCTAGTTCTAATCTCGCAATTGGTCTATATCGCCATATCTCATAAACCCAAATATCGACGATTGTGGTTGATCTAACAAACGATTAGATTAAGTCAGATTAAGTCGTGATCGTCGGATGCACAATCACCAGATCAACGACAGGGATAGATTGCGGAGATCGAAAGGAGAATTAAATATCGTGCTATTTCCAATCCCGCAATTAGTCAAGACCGTCAGATATTATAGCCTCGAATATCAACGATTGTGGTTGACTCACCAACAACACACAACTTCAAATTGTGAAGTTTTGGTGACGAGTTAAATCACTCGCAAGTTGTGGTTCCGCAACCATCCTTGATCGTTGATCTACTTCAAGTGTCTTCACGACCTTTGGATCACTTTTAAGTGGAAGGATAGGATAATCTAGAAGAGAAACACCGAAGATAGATCGAGCCATCGATCTAAGAACATGATCGACGAACAACATTTGGTTCACGTCTAAATTTGTGAGGAGGTTACTGTTCGGGGAATCTCACTTCAGAAGAATTGTCAACTTGAAAGTTGAATTACCCGAAGCCCGAAAATCCAAAATGAATAAGGACCATCAGATCTGGAGAAAATGCGATGACCGTTGGATCACCTTAAGTGGAAGGACAGGATAAGAAAGGGCTGAGATATGAGATCTCGATCACCCGAATTTCCACCAGCTGTCAGATCGAATTAAATGGAAGGACAGGATAAGAAAAGATGGAGAGTCGTTGGATTTAATCCAAATCAAAGCTGCATCACAGACAGATTGAGTCGTTGATCTAAGATCTTGGTCTAATGAACGTCATTCGTTTCGGGTCTAAATATGTGAGGAGGTTACGCTCCCGAAAAATCTCACTTCAAGAATTCAGTTTGAGATTTGAAATCTTCGAATCCCGGAGAGCCGAAATACATTCTCAACCATCAGATCGTTCGAAGATGATCTCATTCGCCAGATCATCTGAAGAAGATCTCAAGCGTTGGATCGTCCGAAGTGAATCTAGGTCGTCTGGTCCATATCATAAGTTTGAGATTTGGGATTTCATAAGTCTGGAGACTTGAAGGAGATCTCGACCATTGATCGAGAAAGGGGATGCAGAACCGTTGATCTAGTTGAAAGGTCAAATTCCCGAAGTAGAGGCAGATCCGTCGATTGAGAAGGACAAGTGTCCGTGGATCATTGACTCTGGAAGATTAGCGTATAGAAGAAAGCAGGGTTTGAGATTTGAAACTCTCGAAGCCCAGATCAAGAAATAAATCACAACCATTGATTTTGGGAGGTTGGATCTGATCCGCAGATCGTGAAAAGATAGATCTAAATCGTCATTTCAAGAGAACTGTCAAGATCGTGAGATCGATGGTCCCGTCGCAGTGCGGGGTCAGAACATGCTTGAGTCTTAATTTTTCATGAGCGGGTGCAATCGAAACCATAGTTTTGGAGAAAGCATACGTGGAGCTCTGTAGTGAATTGCGGGGAGAAAAACAGATTGCCCTCAAACCACCTTTGGCCGCACCCGCAATCATGTGGTCACATGAGAACATCGCCCAAGGTCACATCAACAAAAGATTGAGGAAGGAGCTAGCGCTGCTAAGCTCGACATAGGAGGTTATGCATTGAAAAGTAAAAAATCCTCTATGTGTATAATCCAACGACGTTGATAAAAAAAAATCTGATCGAAGGGTTGATGTTTCACTTTGTGGTTTCTTGATCAGTTATGATTCAGTTACACTAACTGAATCATTGTTCTGGGGCATTGGAATCATGGGTCTTGAGCGTTTTTTATTCCCGACCCGGGCATTGGATATTTGTAGTGTAACGGATGTTGAGGGCATGAATAAAATAAAGATGTCATGACAAAGGAAGGTTGTTGTTCTCGGTAAAACAAGTCGAACTGTATGTGATCAAGAAGACAGCAGGAACAGAGCATGAAAGATGCAGAGATGAAGAACATAAGTTGGACAGAGCAGAAATGGTGAAAACAACAGACAGTACGAAAACTTAAGTGCAAGGAGATGCGAGCAGGAACACACTGATGCAAGTAGAGCAAAGCAGTGTAGACGAACAGTGATGAGACTGGTAAGCCATTGATAAATATTGTATCACTGTAATAAATTTCAGAAAGCAAAGATTTATATCTCAGGGTGGTAGGGTGGTGCTAGGGAGGATTTTTGTCCTCGGATTTTCAAGTGGGTGCTTGAACATAGGGAGTTGTAGCTTCCATCTGGTTGTAGCCAGAAAAACTAGGGTGGTAGGGTGGTGCAAGGGAGAAATATTGTTCTTTGTTGTGCAAGTTGGTGCCTGTGTGACTGGAAGTTGGTGCTTCCATCCAGTTGGTGCTGGAACACTCAAGGAGTTGGTGCTTCCTTCTAGTGGGTGCTAGAGAAACCAGAGAGTTGGTGCTCTCAGCAAGTTGCATCTTGTAAAATAGAGGTGGTAGCCTCACATTGAGTTGGTGCTCAAAGATAGATGATGTACAAAACATAAAAAGACTGCCTATCATTCGAAGAAGAAGAGGTTTTCTCCCTTTATGGGTTTCCTCAGGAGTATCTATTTCTATATACTTCATGTGTGTGATTGATGTTGAATACTCTATTGCTTACTTCCTTGAATTATAGTGATCATCATTGAGTGTTTTGTAATGAGTTTAAAATGAGCATAATTGTTTAAGCATAGTAACAATTGATTCACCCCCCTCTCATTTGTCTAACACTAAATTTTCTCTTTAAATAATATTTTAAGCATTGTATCTCTCAAGGGTTTAGTTTTGTTTTTGCACACATTGCTTTATTTTCCATACAACATTTTACTTCATGAATGATCTGAACATTGTCAAGAGTTAAATCGATGAGATATTTATTGGAACAACCCACAAATGAGTGTCAAACATGTCACATTTTATGTTGGTTCATATGCTTATTGTTCATCGTTTGAGTTTTGAGAAGGTTGGTTACTAATTTAAAGTTCAACTCACTACACATAATTGAACAAGGCTATGCGATAGCATCTATACCTGCTAGAATAGTTTGGAAATATAGATGCTACTGCATAAGTTAAGTGGTGACGAAGTTGGAAGGAATGATGACTTTTCAACTATTAAGAAAAGGATCACACACTGTACCAAATGCTTGTGCTTTAAATTTGACAGCTCGTGAATGTCAAGCTCCTTCTCCGATGACTGAGTGTGAGCCGCATTTAACCGCCTTCATAAGTTGACTATGGCCTAGGGTGTGACCCCTTTACTCGAATGCCAGAGAAGTTGCGCCTCGAATGCCAGAGAAGTTGTGCCTCAAGGAGCATTTATCAATTGACACTGTCCAGCGTAGACTAATACTCTAAATTGATACGATGGCACAAGAGGATTGTGCTATAAGGACACAAGCTTGTAAACAAATGGTGTTTCGAGTTTGACCTTTCATTATTTGAACCTCCAAACACTTGTTCTTGGTCCTTAGTCACATATTCACATTTAGCTACATATAATCTATGACCTTGGCTTCACTTGGATCTATGTTGTCCCAACCACTTCATCCCTTCATGAGTATATGGTCACAGAAGCTCTTGGAGTCTCCTTACTCTCTATGACCAAGGAAACATAGATATAAAATGGGAGATGAGAAAGTGTAGGTGTTGCTCGACCTATGACCTCGACTTCACTTGGCTCGATGTTATCCCAACTACTTCATCCCTTCATGAGTATATGGTTGCACAAGCTCTTGGATTCTCCTTCCTCTCTACGACCAAGGAAACATAGATATAAAATGGGAGAGGAGAAAAAAACATAGATATAAAATGGGAGAGGAGAAAGAGTAAGTGTTGCTAAAGCTCAACCAAAAACTAGCTAGCTACCTCGAGCTGCTAGCTGCTATGTCATGTTGTAATAACCAATATATTAATTTTATTTCATAAAATTATTTCATAAAAAATAAAAAATAGTATTATCAAATTTATGTTTAAATAATAAATACCTTAACTTTCAAAAATAAAAATAAAAACAATTATATGACAAAATAAAAATAAGTTAATTTTCTAATATACTAATATTTAAATATATTTTTAAATATTTGTAAAATATATTTTTAAATATTTGTAAAATATATTTAAATACACTAATATCTAAATATATTTTTAAATATAATGTAAAAAAAAAAATTCTATAATTCCTATGTATAGAAATAAAACTAATCACAATTTAAAAGAAACCCAAAAGAATTTGATATAAAAATAAAAGTACTTGAATTCATCTCCATTCAAATTTAATGATCTCCATTCAAATTTGATTCATTAGTTAAATATACAATTTTAGATAAAACATAAAGTACACTTTTTTTTTTTTAACAAACTTTTCTAAATCCAAATCATAATCATAATATTTTAATTTCCTTGCAGGAGTTGCAATACATTGTTGTGCCTCCGTCACCTGGTTTCATGTGGCACTATAATATAAAACAAGATTATTACTACGAAGAGATCAACAACCAAGTTTGGGACGATTATGATGAAAGTTCTATTTAGTGGCAGGTTTTTTTCACCTTTGGGAATGTGTTCATGACCGGGACTGCATTAGAAAAAGGGCTGCAATCAACTGAAAAATTCCTTGTGTTTAGAATGTAGTATTCACATTCGTTTTCTCCACAAAATGTAAATGCTTAACTTCTTTGCACATTTATAGGGGCAAAAGGCTACTTTCCTTGTAAATATACTTTCCTTGCATATTTACAAGGGACTAATTTTCCATGCTTTTTTTCGAAAAGGATTTTCTAATTTTTATTTTTTTTCTTCTAAAAATTATTATAGAATAATTTTTTTACGTGATAAATAGCCCAAATCTTATAGAAATTATATAAAATCCTTAGAAATTTGATTATTTTCACAAAAAAATATAGCCAAACATTTTATAGTTTGCATATTAAGGACTAATAAAATTCACCAAGATTTTTGCAATTTTAAATAAATTTCCATCCTTAAAATTATTTGGTTGCATAAACTATGGATGTTGTTACGCAACAACATGTTGATATATGTTTGTTCTTATGATTTTCACTCTGCATCTAAAGCTTTTGTGACTACACTGTTATACCACTAAAACTTGAGCAATAAACTTAGCACATATATTCATTAACATGTGTTAAATATGATCAAGTCTGTTGGTTGTTTGTGACACTACTATAGTTAAATTTTGCAGTGGTATACTTCATGAATTTTGGCTTAATGTGAACTAATGAATGAGTTGTTATTGAGCCACATGGATGTCATGTTTTCAAAGCACCTTGTAAATGATCTCTTTGTTTAACACTTCATGACTTGCTTATTCTATAATCAAATCTAAAGTAACTAATTTCATGTTGAACCAATGATTTCATATGTTGTTGCTACTATGCTTAATGGTTCATGGTTGATGTGAGCATAAGCAAATTTGATTTACTCTTTGCCCCTTTTGTTTAAAGTAATCTCTAGTTTAACAAGAGCACACTATATAATTTACATATCATTTGAAGTTTTTCTAAATCTAAGTGGTTGGATAAATACATTGCTTGCTTAATCTTTTTTTACATCCTAAATCATGCCGGTTATTAATCACTAGACTTCTTTGTCTATTCAAGCTAAGAAAATCACTCATCTTATACAATGATTTAGCTTGAATGACCAATAGGGTTTCCCCCCTTGACTAAGACACATTTTTGCTTGGTCTAAATAGTGGGGCAAGGCCATCGAGGTGACAGTGGGTGGCTTGACTGAGAGTTGCCTTTAGGCTCTCTTGTTGGGGTTAAGACTTATAATATTAGGAGAGAGTTTGAGTGGTAACATTTTGGTACCATTGTCGAGGATAAAGTCCATTCCCTAGGTATTAGTAGTTTTTCTTCAAACATTTTGATGAGTAAGATTCAAAGACTTATATAGTTTACTCATCTACCGACTCCTTTGAGGGGAAGAAACCTTTTTCCCTTGAATACTTTTAAGTTTTGTTGCTTGTAGGGTGAAGCAAGAAACAATTGAAGTCATCAAATTCACTTTGACAACTTCATTGTGCTATATTTTTGTTAAGTGTGAAGCTTTGCAAATTCATTTTCAAATTTAAAGAATGGAAGCATGGACTCAAATCTAGAATATTGGAATAATTTGTTTGCTCCACTTGATTTCTTAGGCATTTTGGGATTTCCAAAAGAAGGTTATGACTTATATTTTCTTCATTCAATTGGATTTTTCCATGGATACTATGATTCAATTTATCTACATATTTATTCATTCCACAAAGCTATGGTAAAATTTAATATTGTCCATGAAGATGTTTGGATGAGAACTTTTCTATGCACCTTTGCGGACAAGGCATTGAATTGGTTTAGTGATCTGGGTAAAAGGATAATTTCTTCATTTGCAGATTACTTGAAGCTATGCCTTCAACGCTGGGAGCCTTAATATGAAGAAGACGAATTTGAAAGGCTCGTTAAAAGTTTCATGGTAGTCCTACCCATGAAAGAAGATAGAGAGGATGAAACTATTGAAATCATTGAGGATCATGACATTGAAGAGACACCTTATAACTCCATGGAAAGTCAATCACTAGAAGAAAGTATAGATGAATATTTTTCATATGATCCATGAAAAAAAAGAGTCACTTCATGAACACATTGAAGATCAAACCCATGGAGAAGACCCTAAAGAAGAAAAGGTATCCACCAAAGAAGAATAGATCGGGTACTTAGATTATTGGATTGCGGTTTTCCATGAAAGGAAAATAAAAATAGATATTCTATTCCTTGAGTTTTAGGGAAACTCATGTTAAGCCCTAGAAAAATCCCCATACAAACCCCATGTTATGTATAAAACCCCTTATTAATCCCCTTATCGAATTATTACATTTCTTGTGTTATATTTGTATGTAGGCTTTGAACCCCTTCATCGCACCCTTTCATTATAATTGTACCCTTTTTCTCCTATATATATATATATATATACCAAGGAGACCTAGTCATAGAATCATCTTATCTCATCTCATATTGTATTTTGAATTGGATATATTGTAAAAGGAGGTTTCCCCCTCGAAGTGGACTATAGTCATAGACTTTTTATCATTTTTTAAGGTGTTGGATCATAACATTTGGTTTCAGAGCCTACATACAAATATTGAATTATTACATTTCTTATGTTATATTTGTATGTAGGATCTGAACCCCTCCATTTCACCCTTTCATTATAATTGTACCCTTTGTCTGCTATATATATATATATATATACCAAGAAGACCTAGTCTTAGGATAATCTTATCTCATCTCATATTGTATTTTGAATTGGATATATTGTAAAAGGAGGTTTCCCCCTAGAAGTGGGTTGTAATCGTTGACTTTTTATCATTTTTTAAGGCGTTGGATCATAACAAACCATTATTAGAATTGAGGCTTGAAATAAGAAAGAAAATAGAAGACAATAGTTCTCTTTTGAACTTATTAGAGAAGCAAGAGTCTATAGTGACAAGTCCCAAGGAAGATTTTCCACCTTATCACCAATTGAAGATCAAGAATATGAAGAATACATGGATGAAGAGGAATAACAAACACTTCCTGAATTTGTCAAGGAAGTAGACGGGAAGTTGAAGGAGAAGTTAGAAATACATGCTTTGATAATAAGAACAACCAAGTATTTACTTCCTCTCCACATGAAAATAATGATTTAGTGACTCTTACCCCTTATCAAAATTTTGAACTTTATGGTCCATCCTTTAATAATTTTGAAAGAGTAGACTTTGAAAAATGATTAGTGGATTTTCCCTCAATCCATGACAAAGATGATGACCTTGGTGTTAGAAACATTGAAGGTATTTTCCACATTAAAATACATAAATGGGATACAAATTATTTTTGTTTTGAAGGGGATCATATTTATGATATTGATGAGGGTGAAATTGAGATTGTTTAACTTAGAAGATTTTGTTGAAGAATTTGATTGTCTAAATCTTGAAGGAAATGAAGTAGATTGGTTGCTGAATGATTTGTTGGGTATGTGCTATATCATTTGCATGATTCATCCATGTATTGTACATTGGAATGGGAGAAAGGGGGGTCTTTCTAGCCCCCAGGGAATTTTTTTTTGGGGGGGGTTTTGTCTGTTTTGCCTATTTTTTGGTGTTTTTGGGGCCATTAAAATGTAATTCCGGTTAAGGAATCTAATTTGGGTCAATGGATTAGGGTTTTGGATGTTGTGGGATCCTATATATTGTATTATAATGGTGAATTCAATAACGTGAGAGTTAGAGGTGTGGCTCTAAAAAAATTTGTTGGTTTTCCCGGTTAAGGGTTTCCAAGGTAAATTTATGAGTACTATGTGTGATTACTATTGTTTTATTTATGTTGTATAAAGAATTTGTATGTGCATTGCTATACTGCAAAGGTTTAAAACCTACATTTGGTATTAGAGTAGTTATTGGCTTCAGGGGTATGCCTTTGTTGCTAAGGGTTCGATTATCTTGGGTCTATGATAAACTTGGTTTCAGTGGGTGCTCTGCAGTGGTGATTCTTGTGGTGAAAGAAAATGACGAGCAATTAAAAAATAGAGATCAAGAAATTTAATGGGAAAATATTTGAGCTTTGGAAGTTGAATATGTAATATCTTTTGATAGAAAAATATTAGCGGGTTGATGTGGATCTAGGTACTGCACTTACATGTATGTTGATAGAATATTGAATGAAGTTGGATAGGAAAGAAAAGAGAACAATACAATTGAGTCTTTTAGATTCAATGTTATTGAATGTATTGGGAGAAGCTACAACCAAGGCTTTGTGGGATAAGTTAAGGGATTTGTATCAATCTAAGTCCCTGGTAAATAAGCTTTTCCTTCAAAATAAGTTGTACCTCCTAAGGATGAATGATGGAGACTTGGTGACAGAGCATCTAAATTCCTTCAATATTGTGGTAAGTCAGTTGTTGTTTGTGGATATTAAATTTCAAATGAATATAAGTGTATGTAATGATCCCAAGCCAAATTCTTTCTTGGAATCACTAACTACTACTGATTTATTGAGTTATTAAGTGCATACAAGATTCATCAACACATGGAGATCACAATATATTCAAGATGTAGAAGCACAAGCAAAGATCTGAC
>ML785885.1:634391-652746 GCA_009831015.1 Picea engelmannii
GAATCACCGGACGTCCCCTATGGCTCCAAGACGTCCCAATCTGCAGACAAATGTAGAATGATGATAACCCTCTAGAAAATCCCTCAAACTGATGGTCCTGCGCCTTCTGAAGCACTAGATGGAGATGGGCTGAGACTAGAATGATGTGGAGGAGTCTTTCATCCCCGAGACCAAGCTGCGGAACAAGGTGAGTGGATATTTCACCACTGATTTGCTCACAAGGGTTTGTACAACAAACCCCCAAACTGAATGCTCAAGAGAAATAACAAATGCTAATCCAAAACCAGAATGAGTAATAGGTGCACCCTAGCCTCTTACTTATACTTTTCCTTCTAATTCTCTGTTGAGTTAGGTTAACTCCCAGGGTTAATCTTCTATTCTTCTGTTGAGTTATCTTTTACTCCTTTCCTTTTCCTTTCTTAAGTCAACTTAAAAATAT
Organism: Picea engelmannii; assembly: GCA_009831015.1. Classification (NCBI taxonomy): domain Eukaryota; kingdom Viridiplantae; phylum Streptophyta; class Pinopsida; order Pinales; family Pinaceae; genus Picea; species Picea engelmannii. The sequence continues at coordinate 634,831 of ML785885.1, forward strand.
AACTTTTAACTTCTTGACCTCCCCCCCCCCTTCAGTGTGAGACTATGACCTAGTGGGGGTGCCCAGGCCACTGAGTCTCCTCATTACCTCTCTAAGAGGTGGGGGACATTACAATGTATTAGTTTATTGTGTTCATTTCCACATTTGTGGGATATTCTAGTTGTATCTATTGGTAGTAATACGACCACATTAAAGTTTGATGATGTTTTTTTATACTTATTATCAAGAGAAATGAGGAGGAAAACCATGGATATCTAGAGCACAAATTCCTTATCTATAAGAGGACATACCTTGGATAGAAAAAAAGTAAGTCCTCGAGTGGGAGATCTAAATCTAGAGGCATATCTAAATCTTTGGTAAAATCCTTAAAGAAACGTTGGAAATGTGGTAAAGAAGGGCATTGCAAGAAGGATTGCAAATCAAAAAGTGTTGAGAGAGGGAAGAGATATGATGATGTTCCTTTCGCATTAGGGAAATCCTCCACAAAAGAAGGAGGGTATGTACACTTGGCTTCTTCAAGAAAACATGCAAATCATGATGTATGGTTGATCGAATTAGGCACTTCTTTTCATATGACTCTCTAAAAGGAGTGGTTCTATGAATATGAAATGTATAATTGAGGTGATGTTTTCCTAGGAGATGATTCAATAACTAGAATCATAGGATGCAGAAATATCAAGTTGCAGCTCAAGGACGAAAGGATTAGAACACTCCTTGTAGTTTTCCACATTCCAGAGTTGGCTGGAAACTTGATATCTGTAAGTAAGATAAGTGATGTGGGTGTACACACTACGTTCATAAAGGAAACATATAAAATTGTTTGAGGATCAATGTTGTTGATGAGGGGAGTTTGGAATGGAACTCTATAAAATCTATTGGGAAGAACAATCAATAATTTCTAGAATAGCTATGTTGTTACTGAGGGTGAAGAAGACAAAAATCCTATGGTATTTGGAGAAAAGAAAATGTCGTGGCATAAAAAATTGGGACATATTGGAGAGAAGGGTCTTCGAGCACTACACGGTAAAGGTACGGTTGAATGTATATATGATTGCACATTAGATGTTGATTTCTATGAACATTACGTATATGGTAAACACGATCGGGTAAGATTCTCATTTGGTGCTACAAGACAAAAGAGGATCTTAAAGTTAGTACACAGTGATGTGTTTGGACCTGTGTCTGTTTCATCACTAGACAAATTTGTGTATTGTGTTTCATTTATTGACTATTTCTTGAGGAATACATGGATTTCTTGAGGAATACATGAATACAAGAGTTTAAGGCTCTTGTGGAGAATCAGATAGAAAAGAAAATAAAGGAGTTGAGGACAAATAATGGTGGAGAGATCTATGGTAACGAATCAAAGGAATTTTGTAAGAAGTGAGGTATATCAAGGCAGAAGAATACTCCATACACATTGTTATTTCCCAGACTAGCAACCTTTGTGAGGGTGCTATTGGGGATAATCACAACATGGGAAATGTATCACTATCACCTTAGCACACTATCTCCTTAGATTTAAGCCAAATATTTGAATCCACGAGGGGTATCCCAATCCTTGGAAACAACCTGTATGGTACCTTTAAATAGCTCACGATACAAGTTACTTCAAGATACACACATCAACATATGTTAAATAAATTAGTGCTAAAGTAGCCAAATTCCTTGAGAATATTCAACCAAGAGTTACGACAATAACTAGTAGAATATAAAGAGGGTTAGGAGCTGATTTTATGGGTGTTGAGATTTGAAGTAAGTGTGCGAAAGCAGAAGTATAAATCAACACTAATAAATCACTCTCTAGATGAAGAGAAAAGTACAATTAACAACTCAACTGTGATATCTAATTACACAAATCAAGAGTGAATGATATACTTGAGTTATACCTTGATTGTATATTGTAAATTGGACTAGCTTGTTGCTACCCAACAATTCCAGAATTTGATATAAGATAAAATAAAATAAAAAATTGCAAATTTTTGGTGAGAAAAAGTACCCCAAGAGTGCCTAAAATCACTTAGAATGATGAACCTTGGTTACTTTCGCTAGGGAAATGAATAATATTTTAGGGTTAAACCATGGCCTTAGGGTTTAACTAATTATGATTTTTATTGTCTTAATTTAATTTTTAGAATTAGACACCTTTAATGAACCACAAAATGTTATGTACAATATTGAAGCACAATACCAATAGGGTCAATTTTCATTTTGGGGGGTTAGAAATTAACAATGAAGCATAAACCCACAGAAAAAAAAAATGTCTAGAAAATAAAACTAAACCATTAGCTTTACTCTAGACAATGAAATATTTTTTTTTGATGATTTATCTTTTATCTTTTTTTTATTTTATATGACATGAAAATAAAATAATTGAATTTTTAGGGTTTTAGTGGTTGGTTGTTGGAGTTAATCTCAATGAATTGTATCCACTTGAGGATTATGGGTCAAGAAGTATTCCCCTCTAATAATTGATTATCAACGTTTATGGATTAGAATGAGATTAGGGCTACAAGGCTAGTGGTTTCTCTTCTAATCAAGACAAACCATGAAACCAATGCCCTACAAGAAGGGTTTCCCCAAGGGAATATCCTTCACCAAAAATATGAACAAAAGACTTGAAAAGAATACTTAAAACCCTTGCCAAGGAGTATAGAACTAATCAAGACAAGAGATAATCACTTACCGAATATTTTTGGGGAAGAAGGAAGAGATACAAACCCTAGATGCGCTCCATCCAAGTAATTGATAACTCCTCAATAGATCGATCTTGCTAGTTATGTAGAATATTGAGCATTCACAATAGTATTTAAAAATATACCAAAACAAATAACCAAAAAAGAAAGAGCTCCAAGAATTGACACCAAGAAACACCAAGTAAAATATCTTCTATTAATGGCTTCAATAATGATCTCCAAAAATTCACAACCACTTGGAATGAGAGGGGTGCATTTATTTATAGATGAGGCTCACAACTCCTCATTCTTTATTCCTTAAAATCATGTTAAGGAATCAAGAAAAAGTAACTTGTCATCCACACAACTTGGAGATTAAGTCAAATTGCAATTTGAATGACACTTTACATGATAGAAACCCTCATAAAAGGGGATGACCTCCACAAAATGTGCTAAAACAATGCTCAAATAATGTGCATAAATCCTTGAAATATGTCTCCAAAGCATGACCATGTCCATACCTAAGGTCATGACACCTCCATGGAGCATGGGAATGACCCTCCAAGTGAAATAACAGGTCATAAAACCCCAGCAACAAGAATGACATCAAGCTTCTAAGAGGGTCGATTTGGCTCCAAAGTAAAACATTCCACTTGAAAAGGTCCCGAGGGACCTCAAAACATGGCAAGGAATATTCGTTGGCCACACTATCTCCAACGTCCACCTCAAAGAGGGGGTACAACCTCACCTCAAGCCAAAGATAATCCCTCTAAGTGGACGACTTCTTCAATTTTTTCCATAATTAATAAAAGGATGATAAAAATCCCCTCGACATAGAAAGGGATGAGTGTCATTCCATCATCATCAAGTGCAAAGTCACTTAAGTGGCCTCCACATCATCCAAGTGGCTTAATATAAACCCTATGACTGTCATAAAGTGCCCCAAGAGAGGTTGGACCTCCTTTAATGAAGAAAGTGATTTAAAAAGGTGCCAAAGGGGGGGGGGGGGGGGGNCATTTGACACATGAAAAGTGTAGAGGAGATCCATGCAGAGGAAAGAAACACATTCGTTCCTTGCAGAGTATGGCCAATGCCTCAAAATATGTTATATGCCTTAAAATACGTGAAACTGCCTTGAGAAATGTGACACTGAATGATCAGGTGCAGAGTCATCTCCAATGGATAAAATGTGGTACACACATATAAAAAATAGGGTCCATGTGGGGTAAAATAAGGTGTGCTAAACCATGGGTGTGGGAAACCTTACAAAGTGCAATCACCTTTTACATAGAAAAGAATAAGAAAATAGTTAGGGCCCCGTAAATCATGTATCCTATTATATCAACCTTAGAATTCCCACATACCTACCTAGGACATAAATTCGCGTCTTAGAGGGAGTTATCGCCTCCAAGGGATAGTCAGACGTAGCAATAAAACCAAGCACCCTGAGAATGTGGACTAAAAGGACATTCCATGATTGTCCATATGAGGGGAATTGGGTAAGCTCTAACCAACACTTGTACAATAAGTCATCCCATCATGGTAACATAGAAAGAAATCATCACACTTTGGGAACATTGGAGTGGTCACATATCATGAAAAAAATTAGGATACACTGCAGAGAATCTGAGGTGTAACACACACATCAACAGAACGAGGTTGTAGAAAGGATGAATAGAATACTAATGGAAAAAACAAGGAGCATGCTTAGTGGTGCTAGGTTAGGAAAATAATTCTGGGTAGAGGCAATGGGTACTTCATATTACCTGGTAAGTAGATCACCCTCATCAATGTTGATGGAAAAAACTCTGCATGAGGTATGGAATAGTAAGAAACCCTCTCTTGAACATCTTAGAGTGTTTGATTTTGATGCTTACGTACATGTTCTAAAGGAAAATAGGGGTAATCTTGATAATAAAACTGAAAAGTGTATATTTATTGGTTATAAATATGGTGTAAAAAGCTATAAAATTTGGAACCTAGAAACTAAGAAGGTTGTCTACAATTAGGATGTTGTCTTTAGAGAGGTTAAATATGTTCCCAAGTAGGAAGTCCTACCAAAATAAAAAGAACTAGAGACAATAGAGTTTTATTTGGAGGGTGAAGAATCTGACTCAACAAAAGAACATGAATCATAAGAAGAAGAACCTCATACTCTAGTATTGAGGAGTGAGGAGATTGGTTTGGGAAAGAAGACAACCAGAAAGGTATGCTCCACCTGATTTTCATTCTAATTTTGCTTTGTCTATTATTGATGATGATACCAAAACTATTAGGGAGGCAATGTATTTATAGGATGGTAAACTCTAGAATAAATCCATGGTTGAAGAAATGACTTCCTTGGATAAAAATGAAACTTGGGATCTAGTAGAGTTGTTGGCTCAAAGAAAACCCGTTGGTATCAAATGTGTGTTTAAGAAGAAGTTGAATGTAGAAGGTAAAGTGGAAAAATATAAATCTTGTCTCGTAGCAAAGGGATATTTCTAGGTAGAGGGAATATATATTGGTGAATTTTTTCTTTCATGTTGCTAAGTTGACTTATATTAGATTTATTTTCTCTGTTATTGTTGATTTTGATCTTGAAGTAGAACAGATGGACACAAAGAAATAATTTTTACATGGGGATGTTGAAGAAGAAATACACATGAAACAACCGGAAGGTTTTCTAGTGAAGGGAAAACAAGAGATGATTTGCAAGCTGAGAATTACTTGTATGGGTTAAAGCAATCTGCAAGGTTGTGGTATCAAAAGTTTGATACATATATTTTGGGAGTTGGTTTCACAAGGAGAAAAGTAGATCACTGTGTGTATTTCAAATTAGTTGGAGATCATTTTATTTATGTGGTGTTATATGTTGATTATATGTTGTTGATTGGAAACAACTAGGAAATCATCAATGAGGTAAAAACCTAGTTATATTCTAATTTTGACATGAAATATCTTAGTTCTACAAATTTTATTTTGGGCATAGAAATTAAAAACATAGGGAAAACATGAAACTTGTAATGAATGATAGGAAATATGTTGAGACAATATTGCAGATGTTTAATATGTGGGAATGTAAACCATTCAAGGTCCTTATTCCTATAGGTATGAAGTTATCTACAGATCAATGTCGCAAGACAAAGGAAGAGGAAGAATACATGTCTTGTGTTCTTTATGCTAGTGTTGTTGGTTGTTTGATGTATGAAATGGTATGTACTAGACATGACATTGCACATTCAATGCGATTTTTGAGCAGGTATATGTCAAAACCAGGGAAGGTGCAATGGAAAATTGTAAAGAGGGTTTTGGGATATTTGCATGGAAAAATCAGCCCTCCCAATTATCACAAAATCACCAAAACTAAGAACAAATCTAGTCCTATGAAATACCAAAAATTCAACAAATTACTCGGGACACAATTCCAATTTGCAAACCTATTACATGCCACTTGTATGTCTTGTTGACGTCAACCTGTACAGACCTATCAAACTACCTAGAAAATCACATGTGTGGACCTATTCTACCCTCCCAGACATCCAGACCTGTATGATAGTCACATGTGTGACTATACAGACTTGTTTTGTACCACACATGCGGTTGTACAGACTATTGCTCCCACACATGAAAACTTGTACAAACTGTTGTACGATCTGCTCCACACATGTGACCTTCTATCTGTACTTCTCCTCACACGTGTGGCCTATATTGGATAAGAAATAAGAATCCTTCCTTGGATGAAAACAAAAATATAATTCTCAAGAAACCCTAGGCCATATTTTCCAAAATTGCAGAATTTCCCTTGATGAAATTTCCAAGATCCTAGCACAAGTGTTCACTCACTTATGTTAACTCCATAATGTCACAATGAGATTTTTCATAATCTCTCCTCTCCTTATATAGGAGTATAATGAGTGAGTTTAGGAACCCCTTCTAAACTTGACATTAAATTAGAATATTTTTTTCCTTCTTGTGGGTGTGACGCCCCAACACAAGCCCATAAGGCCCATCACTAAAACCATGAATCCATAGCTTCATATCAAGGGCGTTTTCACTGAAACGAAAGTGTAATTTGGTGCCAGTTAATATTTCCACATGCCTGGCACCATGGATACTTGTGGGAATACCTCCTGAAGATACAAAAGAATCAACACTCCCTCTTAGAGAGGGAGGTATTCCATCCTCCATCATCGAGATGCATCTCTGTCTCCCATACTGGAAGTAGTTATGCCTTTTTCACTGGATCTTCTACCACAATTGCACTCCAATCCTCTTAATTGATTTACCCCCCTGTCACGGAAACAAAACTTGTTGAATGGCATGGGCCCTCCCGGGAAAACATATTTCTCTTAGAATTCTCCCACTTATGGGCCTCCTATCTGGCCTCCTCGAACCACAGAACCTTCTTGTCTATCTTGGAAGATGCCTCTCTCCCATTTGAACTTGAGGGTAGACTCCCTCTTAAAGGTTGAATCTCCCTCTGATCCCACTGATTCCCTCTGAAGTCATACTCTCTATGAATCTGCTGACTCCCTTTGAGTCTGTACAACCTCTATAGCCACTTTCTCACTCTAAACTTGCATAGCTTGTGGAGATATCTTCTCCCTTTCCTTTGTCAGTCTACTACTGCTGGACATATCTCTTGTAGGATGGCCCTTCAACCTGTACATTTTTCTCTTTCTAACTCCAAGAACCACTACTAATCTAAAGCTAAATCCTCTAGGCATGAATAACACTTGTCCATCTTGGAAAAATACGTGGTATCCCTTCTTCTCAATCTCTGAGACTTAGATCACACTCCTCCTAAGTTATGTCACTCATAACACATTAGTCATCCTCAACATATCTTTTGACTCCAATTGGAATCATAATGTCCCAATTCCTTGCAATGCATGCCTGGTCCCCATACCAAGATCCACGCACATATCTGAGTCAGTCTCTGCGAAAATATCAAACAAATCTCATGTTCTTGTCATATGGCATGAGGATCTACTATCCAACAACCAAGAACCATCACTGGAGACTATACCGAAAATGGCAGAGACTAGTAATAACTCTCTCTGGAGTTTGTCTACAACCTCATCAACCTTTGTTGTTGATGCCTATTGCTTCCTTCCCTTTCCCTTCCCTTGCAGAGACTGTGAAGCATAGTGACCATAATCATGACAAGCAAAGAATTTGACCTTGCTAAGGTCTTTCTTCCTCCTAGGCTTTGGAGATGCCTCTCTCGTTGGAGAACCTCCTCCTCTACCCTTCCTAGTATGAGAAACTAGGGAATGGTTCTCATCATTGCTACTCTTCTGCTTACCATTTCTAGAATCTAACTAAGTCTCCTCCTGGATACAATCAGTCCATAGTCTATCAAATATTGACAACTACTCTTGTGCACAAATCCCCTATACAAATGATTCCCAAGATCTGGGAAGACCTCTTAATGATGCATTCACCAACTCAACATCCTTGACTATCTCATTAATGGTTGCAAGTTGATCACAGATTTGAGTGATCCTCATAAGGTAGCTAATGACTATGTCCGAAATGGACATCTCAACAACTTGAAGCTGGTGCTTCAAATGAAATTTTCGGCATGTATTCTCGCTTTGGTACAGACCCACCAAAGCATCATACATCTCCTTGGTAGACTTCTTCTCAGAAATGTGAGGAATCAGGTGATCCTTCATGGATTATAGCAACACTTGCTTGGCCTTCACTTCCTTCTTCTCATGAGCTGTCAATTCATGTGGATCAATAGGACTTGGAAAAACACCCTCAACATACTCTTTGAGGTAATTCTCCTCCAACATAAGAAGAATATTGTCCTTCCAAGCCCAAACGTTTGTTTCCCCTTCCAACCTGTCCTCAATATTCAAAGTGTTCACCATTGTGACCTACCTAGAACAAGAAAAAAAACCTACAACAACATTTATGTTGTACCACCAGCTATAGCAATAAATGTGTCTCAAGAGATGACTCCCTCTCTTACTTCAAAGCCTCAGCTCTGATACCATGAAATTTTTTCATACTACTAATTTCAGATCTGAAAATTACATCCAAGTGAACTAAAAAGTAAACCCTAGCTGTTATCACTGAACAATTTTACACTAAAATTATTGACTGAAAATTACTGCAGCGGAAATAACAAGATCAAAGGTAAATCATCCATGTACTTGAGACACAATTTTTTTTTGCTTGTAAATTTTCAAATTCAAAAATTTCTTAGGGCCAAATAAACCTTCCCAGTTGTCACAAAATCACCAAAAATGAGGACAACCCTAGTCCTTTGAATACCAAAAATTCAACAAATTACCAGAGACAAAATTCCAATTTGCAAACTTGCTAAAGGCCACCTCTACAACCTATTGTCGTCAACCTATACGGACTTGTCAAACTGCCTAGAAAATCACACATCTAGACCTGTTATTCCCTCCCACACATGTGGACCTGTACGACAGTCACACATGAGAATGTGCATACTTCTTCCGTACCACACGTGTGGTTGTACACATTGCTTCTCCCACACATCCGAACATGTACAAACTACTATACGATATGATCCACATGTGAAACCTTCTCTCTCCTCTTCTCCTCACAAGTGTGACTCACACATTTGGCCTCTCTTAGTTGAGAAATCAGAAGCCTTCCTTGGCTGAAACCAGAAACAAAATTCCCAAGAAACCCTAGGCTATATTTTCCAAAATTGCAGAATTTCCCTTACTGAAATTTCCAAGCTCCTAGCACAAGTGCTCACTCACTTATGCTAACTCCATAATGTCACAATCTCTCCTCTCCTTATATAGGAGTCTAATGAGTGAGTTTAGGAACCCCTTCTAAAATCAACATTAAATTATAATATTTTATTTCTTTTTGTGGGTGTGACTCCCCAACACAAGCCCACAAGGTCGATCACCATACCCATGAAGCCCTATCTTCATCCCAAGGGTGTTTTCAATGAAAAAAAAGTGTAATATCGTGCCAACGAATATTCCCACATGCCTAGCACAATGGCTACTTGTGGGAATACCTCTTGAAGCTACAAAATAATCAACAATGTAGACATAGTGTTGGACATACATGGTTTTGTTGATGCACACTGGGCTAGAGATTTGTATCACAAAATATCTACAAATCATTATGTGTTTAATGTATTTGGAGGAGAAATCAATTAGATGACCAAGAGACAATTTGTAGTGACACTCTCAACTACAAAATCAGAATACATGGCAGCTACTTATGCGAGTAAAGAATCTATATGGTTACAGAGGTTGTGTTCAAGTATTGGGTTTGTGAAGCAAGATGTAAGGTTAGATTGTGACAGTCATAGTGCAATATTTCTGGAAATGAACGAAACTTATCATTCTAAGACAAAGAATATTGATGTTCAATATCACTTTATGAGAGACATGATTGAATACAGGAAGGTGTTGTTTGTGAAGGTGGACACTTTGAAGAATGTTGCAGATTCATTGACAAAGTTTGTGAGCATTGAGAATTTTTCTTGGTGTAGAGAAACAATGGGAATTGTTGCCCTGGATTGTTGATCATGTAATTTTGTGGCCCCCTTTATGCAAAGAAAACAACAAGTGGGAGAGTGTTGGGTATGTATTGTATTATTTGCATGATTATCCCATGTCTTGTACATTGGAATGGGAGAAAGTGGGGGGGGCACCCGCCCTCCTGTTCAAGTGCGTAGCCCTTGAGAACGTTTTGGGGGGTCGGTTTTTGGTTCATTTTTATCTTGTTGTTTGGTATTTTTCGGCCCATTGTAATGTAATTCCAATCAAGGAATCTAATCCGGGTCAAAGGAAAAGGATTTTGGATGTCGTGGGATCCTATATATAGTATTGAAATAGTGAAGTTAATACAATGAGAGTTATAGGTGCAACTGTAAACATTTTTGTTGGTTTTCTCGGTTAAGGATTTCCAGGGTAAATTTATGAGTACTATGTGTGATTTCTATTGTTTTCTTTTTGTTGTATAAAGAATCTCTATGTGCATTTTTATACTGTGAAGGTTTAAAACCTACATGATTAACTTGGTCCTTTGTATTTTTCGAGAATCCATGGGTATCAAAATGATTATGAATATTGGAGAGAAGAACTACCAATGTTCCATGGACTTAAGGATTTTCCTATCTTACATATTACATCCTTCATTGATGTTATTTCAAAGATCAATATTGTTCACGAGGACATAAATATGAAGATATTTATATTGTCCTTGAATTTTCGTAAGGATGATATTTTTTATTGGTACAGAAAACTTGGTGAAGCTCTCATCACTAGCAAATTTCTTCAAGGTTTTTCTCGATAGGTGGTCCCCTCTTTGCGAAAGGATAAGTGGTCAAGGGATCATCATAGATTTGGAGTATCCATTACCTTATCTCCTAGAAATCCTGCCTTTGAATTATGAGTGTTCTCCTTCCTTACCTTTGATTGAAGTGGCATGGAAATTCAATCTTCATGCCGATTCCAGATGGATCCTCCTTCAAATACCATTTTCATTAATGATTCCACAAGTAAGACCAATGGTTTAACTTACTCCTATGATAGAAATAAAGACTACATAAACCTTATTTATTGTTGGATGGAAGAATTTTGTGGGGCCACCAACCAACCTCGGTAATATGATAGGATTGTGCTTCATGATTATGATCTTTCCTTGTCCTAAGCCTAGGAGTGATGGGAATTCTACCTTATGCCTATTTTATTTTAATATATCCATGTTTGGTTCATAACCAAACAAAAGGGGAAGTCTCATAGTGATGGTTTCATCAAGTGGTTTCACTGGATGTATGACTTCACCTAGCAACCATAGTCCCTAGTTAGCTAGTAGGATTAGGAAAGAATAAACTTCTTTGAGTAGTAGTGTAGGATTATTGTTTGGTTTTCTTCCCTTGCATTTGTTTTTTTCCCATGCATTTGTGTGTTTCCATTCACATATTGCTTGCCAAATTTTCTTGAATCATTTAGTTGTCTTAGAATTATTTTTTTCATTCATGCTTTAGAATAATTTCTTTTCACAGTTGAATGCTTAGACTTAGAAAAAAATATTTTTGCAAAATCATTTGATTTTTTTGTAGAGGTTTACCATGGTGTTAGATTCACCTCATTCATACATTGTTGATACTTTGAGTGAGTGTGAAAATCACAAAATTGGATAAGATTATGGAGTTCTCATACAATCTTATTCTAAGACTGTATGTCCCTGAGTAGGAGAAATATGTTACCCCTTCAGGGGTAACAGTCCCAAAGCCACATGTCAACTAGTATGTTGTATTCCAACTTGCATGATATTTCTTACTCATGTCATTCATATTTGTATACATTATCCTTATTATCCTTAGTTACATGATGATTTTTCCTCACATCACTCCTCAACTCTATTATATGACTCAACCATGGTATATGCGTTCTTATCTTTTTCACCTCAAATGATATATGCACTACTAGATGGTACAATATGCCTTCATTGCACATGGTTATGGTACTTTGGTTTAGTTATTTTTACTTTACTTATTGTACTATTCTCTCATGTGTGGGATTGATACTTAGACATGGTGTTATAAATTCTAAGTTGGTTATGAATATGGTAAATACTAAAGTGGGATCTAATAACATTACAGAACATTAATGATTTTATTATATGCTTCGGTGTGCCATGGGAGACATAATTGTCCTTTAGAAGTGTAGTTAGATATTGAGTTAGGGTGTACTATTGGGGATTTGGTTAGGGTAGCATCTTCCACATCCTAACCACACTTAACACTTTCTATTCCCCCCTTTTCACTTCCATTTTGTTCATAAAAAAAATTCCTTGCTCATGGTTGACTTATCATTCAGAAAGGTCTAGCTAAAGAAAGCCTACATCAAATAAGCCAAAAAGGCTAGAGGTGAAGAGCAAATAAAACAATTTAAAAGATAAAAAAATGATAAATCTTGAGCTATGCCACTTTGTTATGAGGCCAATTTCCCTAGTCCCATGTTTTTCTATGAATATCTAAAGAAAAAAGAGACTTGAATAAATGAAAGAAAGAAATAAAACAAAAAAATAAAAAGGCAAAGAAAGGGGTAGTAAGAAACAATGTCGAGGAAATAACTATTCAAAGTTAAAGATCCCTCTTAAAAGCTTCCATATTAAATCCTAGCTCATGAAAGCTAGTCAAAGGACTTATGCACCATCTTACATGACTTTGAGTGTCAATTCATGAATTTTTCTCCTTTCCCTTCCATAAGTTATCAATCATATCACCTATCCCTAACTTAGTGGCTTGAGAAATAAATTTTTCTTTAGTATTTGTCACATGTATAAAGGCTAAGGTTGTCTTCCCATGGTAAAACTTAGGAAGATTCTAAAAGTTAACTTATGTTATGTTGTTTCTAGAAGAAATCACTATGTATGCACCACCTAATGACTTGTAAGGAGGTTAGACCCACCACTATAAGTGGGCACCCTACATTGAGATCCATGTACATGCATTTTGGGTGGAATTTATGCCTTAGGATCCATGTACTATGCATTGAGATCCGTTTATCCATCTTGGGATCCATGACATTGCATTGTGATCCATGATGTTGCCTTGGAATTTGTGTATCTATATACAACCATATCTATCTACATTGGGATTTGTGCCACTTTTCTTAGGATCCATATACTTCATTGGGATACATGTCACTATTTTGGGATCTGTGATAGTGCATTAGACAATGACAGGACTCCACATCATCATGATGTGCCATATGGACTATTTCTTGAGGTTGTTGAGATGGTTAGAACACATTTTTAAGGCAACTAGCTTCAGGGCTAGTTATCTTTTGACCGAGTGCTCAAAATCATGCCAAATCAACATCATTAGATGCAGAATGGTCACGAGACATCTGAAATGGGGTTATAATAGAAAATCATGAAAAAATTGACCTAGTTATGATATTTTTGAAATCTATCGCGAGAAAATTATCGTCGCGTTTTGACCACTTGACATACCACTTCTTGGAGCCTCACTTGTGAGTCATTCGAACATGTGGATGGTGCATTTTCTCTCTCTTAGCCACATGTGTGGGAGGTTAGCCTACATTTACGAGGGTACAATTACTTATCAATGTTTTATTGATGGTTTTAAGGACACTCATTGCGTTTACCCATGGTTTTGTTTAAGCACATGGTATTTGCCTATTGTTTTGCTAGAGCACACCGTATTGGCTCATGGTTTTGTATTTGCACATGGTTTTCATGCATTTTTTTGTGAGGGTGCCTTATCTATATAAGGAGGGCTCTTTATCATTTGTAACTAGTTGGAGAATAAGAGAAAGCATTTTGTCTCACACATACTTGTGTTATTTGTCTATCTTGGCTATTTTTTTGATGAATTTTACTTGTAAAGAACTGACAAGAGTGTTTGTATGCAACAAGTAATGGTGGATGGAGGAGCTAGCAAGGAGCCACAAGATGAGCGTATTGTTACAGTTGGAGGAGCTTCATGAGTTAAAGTGATTTCTTCATAGTTAACCATTTATTTCTAGATCTAGGGTATTGGGTTTAACAAATCTTAGTTTGATATCTAGCTCTTATTTTAGGATATGATAGGGGCTACTTATTGCTACTTGAAAGAGCTGGTTAAACACTATTCTCTTCACTCAGATCTTGGAGCATCCAAGTGTCTCTTAGGGGGGTTTATTAAGTACACCTTATCATTGCATGGAATCACAAGACTTGATACAAGGATTAAGCCTCAAGAAAGACCAAGTGTGACCCCACAACCCAAGTGGAAGTCATGCATTTCTCTATTTTATTCTCTTTCTCACCCACTTAATTTTTAAATCATTGTTTAAATTGTTTTATTGCAATCTAGGAAGTTTCAAAGTTTTATTTTTTTTAGATCTAGATTGCCAAAATCCAAATCTTGTGGATAATTCCTTAGATCTATTTTAAATTTATATTAATTTGTGTTAATCGTTGCTTTAAATATTGGATCTCATGGTTATTTGCATAGTTTAAACTAGTTAATGTTTTAAATAAGATAAATATCTAGGATAAATATCAAAAAAAAGTTTGATGGCTTTAAATCTTATGGATGAATAACTCAAGTGTGCTTAAATTGAATTTTCTTTGAGTTCATACCACCCATTTGAAAGGAAATACACTTGTAACATAAGGGTTTTGAATAATTTTTGTTACATCCATAGATTGGCAAGAGAGACAACGATTTGGTCATAACACTCAACACATTAGTAAGAGAGATTTAACGATTTGGTTATAACACATTAAATTAAGAAAAAAATTGAGCTTTTAATGATCACAACCCTCCCATTTGTCAAATCGATGGCTCATCTTGTGGAACGATTTTCTCATTTGAATTGGCTAGATGTTTCATGTTATTTGGAATGCTCATAGCTGGAAATTGGTTTCTAATAGGGCTTTATTCATTTGAATACCTTTGATCCATTGGTGCCAATAATTGAGTGTGCTTAAAGCACTGATATCTATACTCCATGTCTAGAATACTCACTTCTAAATATGCTCTTTAAATAATATTTTAAGCGTTGTATCTCTCAAGGGTTTAGTTTTGTATTTGCACACATTGATTTATTTGCATTACAACGTTTTACTTCATGAATGATCTGAACATTGTCAAGAATTAAATGGATGAGATATTTAATGGAACAACCCACAAATTAGTGTCAAACATGTCACATTTAAGTGTCAAACATGTTACATTTTATGTTGGTTCATATGCTTGTTGTTCACCGTTTGAGTTTTGAGAAGGTTGGTTACTAATTTAGAAGTTAAGTCACTACACAGAATTGAATAACCTCAAACGATCTACTGGAAATCACTTAAATCGTTCATGGTTAAATTCACTCATTGTTGGCATACTTATTGAAACTTGGTCACATTTCACACATCTTCAGATCATTAAATAATTTGGTTTCATAGGTTATGGGTGTTGTTATGCATCAACATGTTGATATATGTTTGTTCCTAAGTCACATGGTTCGGGTTCGAGTTTGGATTCGACAACGATTAGGTTCGATTCGGGTTCGAATTTTCTAATAAGGTTCGAATGAGGTTCGGCTTTAGGTTCAACAATATATATTGAACCCTAATGAAACCTCGTCCCAATCCTCAATAAAATTCTCCTTCAAATTCGTCCTAAGGTTCGAATTCAGGCATGCATTCGAGTTCGTTCAGGTTCGACATTAGGTTCGATGAACCTTGAGGTTCGCCGAAGTTCGAACCTCAAGATTTAGGTTCAACGAACCCTGTGACTTAGGTTTGTTCTGATATGATTTTCACTCTGCATATGACTTGTTAAAATTTGTTTCCAATACACGATTTAAACAACGCTTCAATGCTTTTGTGACTGCATTGTCATAACACTAAAACTTGAGCAATAAAATCAACATATATATTCATTAACAAGTATTAAATCTGATCAATTTTGATGGTTGTTTGTGACACTAAAACAGTTAAATTTCACAGTGGTATACTTCATGAATTTTGGCTTAATGTGAACTAATGTATGAGTTGTTATTGAGCCACATGGATTCCTTCTTTTCAAAGCACATTGTAAATGATCTCCTTGTTTAGGACTTCATGATTTGCTTATACTATAATCAAATCTAAAGTAACTAATTTCATGCTGAACCAATGATTTCATATGTTGTTGCTCCTATATATGCTTAATGATTCATGATTTATGTGAGCATAAGAAAATTTGATTTACTGTTTGGCGCTTTTGTTTAAAGTCATTTCTAGTTTAACTAAAGCAAACTCTAATAATTTACATATATTTTGAAGCTTGTCTAAATCTAAGTGGTTTGATAAACACATTGCTTGCTTAATCTTTCTCTACATCTTAAATCAAGTTGGTTATTAATTAGTAGACTTCTTTGTCAATTCAAGCTAAGAAAATCACTCATCCTATATAATGATTTAGCTTGAATGGTTGATAGGGTTTCCCCCCTTGAATAAGACACATTTTTGCTTAGTTTAAATAGCGGGGCAAGTTCATCGAAGTGACAGTGGGTGGCTTGAATGAGAGTTTCCTCTAGGCTCTCCTGTTGAGGTTAAGATTTATAATCTTAGGAGAGAGTTTCAGCAGTAACATTTTGGTTCCATTGTCAGGGATAAATTCCATTCCTGGGTATTAGAGGTTTTTCTTCAAACATTTTGATGAGTAGGATTCAAAGACTTATATAGTTTACTCATCTAGCGACTCCATTGAGGGGAAGAAACCCTTGAATACTTTTAATATTTGTTTCTTGTAGGGTGAAGAATGATATATATATATATATATATATATATATCAACTCACTAAAAATGTGGAGTGGAGAATGTAGAACCATTGTTGGTCCCCGGTTTTGATCATGTTTTTGCCCACATTATATGCCACAGACCTCCATTTATATACCAGTACCACCATTTTGGCCTTGTTTTGACATCATTGACATCTCCCGACCATTCAATGGGGTTACCTAAGGTATCTTTGCATTTCAAGCTATTTTTATGCACTTTAATGCTTTAAATTGGTATTGGAACTAATATCGCTTGGATTAGGTACCACTTCTATTTTTGGAACAGGATGTCGGTACCAGGTACCAACTCGTACCCGTGGAAGTACCAATGGAGCCGCTCGAGATCTGTGCGTTATGGTGTGTGTTATGGTTTGAATGGGAGATAGACAGATTCACATGACAGCTGGAGTCATCGCCACAGGGTGCTTGAAGGCCTAATGATGAAACTGGGTCGTGATTCTTCATCGTTTACACTTCGTGACACTACGTGTCACGAAGATGTGAAATACGTTTTAACACTTGATTCCAAGACTATTCTCGGATCGGGGATCCGTTTGTTTCTTATGCATCTTTGATTTCGACTGTTATGAACAGTAGGATTTTTATATATAAACCCGCGATCACTCCTGAGAACGGGTTGGATTATGTTGGAYTATGTTGGAATATGTTGTGCCGTGAACCTATGTTTTTGAATAAAGACCACTGTTGCGTTATGGTATTCGACTGATATACGATTTGAAGCATTCTCTTTTGAGTTAATGGATTATACAATGTTTGCATAGAATGTTCTAGTCGGCTCTGGTTATTACTAACAGCGTTTGTGCTGTTTGGTTGGGCCCGCCAAACTGGTGCAAGCCGCTGCTTTATTCTGTCAATAGATTTAGTTTTATGCTGTCATAGCTTTAGTTCATTTCAGTGTTTTAGAACTTGCATACGAGGTAGCTTAACGTTCATAGATTTAGCTTTAG
>ML785885.1:663721-721280 GCA_009831015.1 Picea engelmannii
CTTTAATGCTTTAAATTGGTATTGGAACTAATATCGCTTGGATTAGGTACCACTTCTATTTTTGGAACAGGATGCCGGTACCAGGTACCAACTCGTACCCGTGGAAGTACCAATGGAGCCGCTCGAGATCTGTGCGTTATGGTTCGAATGGGAGATAGACAGATTCGCATGACAGCTGGAGTCATCGCCACAGGGTGCTTGAAGGCCTAATGATGAAACTGGGTCGTGATTCTTCATTGTTCACACTTCGTGACACTACGTGTCACGAAGATGTGAAATACGTTTTAACACTTGATTCCAAGACTATTCTCGGATCGGGGATCCGTTTGTTTCTTATGCATCTTTGATTTCGACTGTTATGAACAGTAGGATTTTTGTATATAAACCCGCGATCACTCCTGAGAACGGGTTGGATTATGTTGGATTATGTTGGACTATGTTGTGCCGTGAACCTATGTTTTTGAATAAAGACCACTGTTGCGTTATGGTATTCGACTGATATACGATTTGAAGCATTCTCTTTTGAGTTAATGGATTATACAATGTTTGCATAGAATGTTCTAGTCGGATCTGGTTATTACTAACAACGTTTGTGCCGTTTGGTTGGGCCCGCCAAACCGGTGCAAGCCGCTGCTTTATTCTGTCAATAGATTTAGTTTTATGCTATCATAGCTTTAGTTCATTTCAGTGTTTTAGAACTTGCATACGAGGTAGCTTAACGTTCATAGATTTAGCTTTAGTTTATCATAGCTTTAGTTCATTGCAGGGTGTTAGTGTTTGCTTACACGATAGCTTTAAGTTTCAGAATTGACTTGTTCAAAGACTGTGTTCATTTATTTCTCAACTGAATCGTTCCAGCGTGCTGTTACCCTTGACGTTGCTAAGTATTGAATACATAACTGATGCCTGTAGGGTTTAGAGTATGAGTATGGTTTGTTTGGCTTCCAGCTTTTGATTTGAACATAACTCAGGATTGGCATGAACTTTGCTTTGTTAGATAGTTAGTTATCCTTCTTACTTAGAACAGTTAGATTACAGTTAAATCAAAGGGGAGCTCCTGGTACCAGTAAGTAGAAAAGTACTCTGTTTTCCTGTAGACAGCTTTAGATCCATTTTGTTGACCAGATTGAATGCATTTTCGAAAATACTCTTTGTGTCATGAATTGAATAGAAATGATGATGATAGATGATCGGACATAGAAGTAAAATAATTTTGTGGAACCACACTTTTGAATAAGAATAGCAGTACCAGCGTTTGAGCACAAGACTGTTTTCTGTGGATGACTTAAATAGGAAATGCTAAGCTTCGAGATAGTCATTAAGATTCAAGTTCTCAGAATAGGTGTGTGTTTTATTCTAAGGATAGCATTCAGATAGAGACTGAAGCCTTACCCGCACATACTGTGTATCAGCTCAAAGTTTACCAACCCTGGTTTGACAATTTAGTGTTTCAGGTCACTTAAAAGCTTCAATTTAGCAGCCTGACAACCATTAAGATCCAATCTTTGATCTAGTCAGTCGCAACAAAGTGTGGGGGATGAATCTCATCCCAACCAACCTCTCAATCAACACAATTGAGAGCCCACTAAGCCCTCAATCAACCTCCTATGCCAATGCCTTTAATTCCTCAAATTTTCCTTCAACCCAAAAATCCCCTTCAATTCCTTCATTGAATAGAATTCATCCATGCTAAAAAGATCCATGTATGGTTTCCATTTGTCATCATATAATTTAGATTTTCCATTAGTTACAATTAGTAATTTATTTTCCTTTTCGTTACTTTCATTTCTAATATATTAGTTTAATGCTAGTTCGTCATTTAGATTTTCCCTTAGTTACAATTAGTAATTTATCTTTCCTTTTCATTACTTTCCTTATTTCATTTCTAATATATTAGTTTAATGCTAGTTCTTCATTTAGATTTTCCCTTAGTTACAATTAGTAATTTATCTTTCCTTTTCATTACTTTCCTTACTAATATATTAGTTGACTTCTAGTTATTATTATCATATTTTTTTTATTATTTATTGATTAGTTTATTATTTTTTTAATCTGTTATCACTTATTATTATTTTAAATCCATTTATGATTTATTTCCTCTAGTATTTAATATTTGTTATTAAATGTAGGGAATTACATACTTTCCCCCTTCAAAGAACTTCATCCCTAAGTTAACTTTAATTATGTTTGTTATAGGTGTATATTCATTTATTTATTTTAACTTTCTTCCTATATCCTCTCATCACCCTCTATTGTAACTAGTATAAGAGATACCCAAGTGACCACATTAGGCATCAAAAGTCATGTCACAACTCTGGGGAAGTGCAAGTACTCTTTATCTCTCTTCCCACTTTCGGTACCAGGCATAAATCCTATCACTCTAACCGAGACTCCAAGAATTGAGACCTCATTTGCCCAAAAAGACATCTAGTCTGCTACACTACTCGTGTACCCCAAGCATCTCGAAAGTCTAACCTAAACTTTGTTCACAACTCCTCCTAGGTACTTGGTCCTAGGCATCAAATTCCAACCACACAACTCCACCAAGAGTAATACTATGGCCCTTCTTTTGGATTTCAGCATCACAACTCCAATATTGGGTACTCTGGCCTTCCTAAGATGGTCCTATGTCCCATAAAAAATTACACAAGGAAAAAGAACCACTGGCATGGGTTGGTTGATTGAGTTGTCCCTGACTTATAAGATATTACTTATAGTTATTCTCCTTCTTAGGTATCGTCTCCCACGATATCATTCAATGAATCAACCTTCTCAGCCCACTGGTGGATTTCCTGTTAGTCACCACCTCACAACATGCAATCGATGCATTAGTTATAATCATAACATCATCATCTTATAAAAAATAATCCACATTATGATTGTCACATGCCATCATGATAATACAACATCGTTGTCATCACAATATCTTGAATAGTAAGGAACTACATGCTCACACATGCATTAATAAAAACATCTCATCATAAACTTACATGAATTTACATATGTCATCACATCATGAAATACTATCATAAGAAATATAACCTCATCATATATTTATCAAAGATATATTATTTCATCAACACAAATAAATGGAGCCACATGTTAACATAACATCATATGTAAATACTACAATTGTTTTTAGGATAACATAACATCATAAATATGATAATCATCTCAACACATAGCACAACTAGATCATTTAAAACATCATGAACATTCTTATCATGATTTATCAACAAAACAAAATTAACTATCGTGTATGAATATATAAACAACAAGTATCAACTATTACCTCTAATGCGGGAAATAATATCAACCATCCACCTAGGATCTGTTTTTTTTTCTAAGTTTGTCAGCCCAGGCTAACTCTACCTAGGATCATCAATACTATGAGTGCCATGTGTTCATCAAGATATCAATTATTTTCTAATTATCATTTCTTCTTCTTACAACAAGAAGGTTGAAAATTTACGGGGTATATATAGTCACCTTATCAATATGTTAATTTTTTTGTATATTATCCTTGTTTTTATACGCTGTTAACTTTCATGTAAGTCCCCATCATCTAGAGCCACAATATCTAATCATGTATTGTTTCTTGCCAAGGGAAATTCGGTGAAATTTGGCATTGATTTATTGTTGGCCTTATTAGCATGCCATAATTTTTCAATATTTAAATTTTTGGTTTTGTATATCTTTTGATCATTACCCAAGGTTCTTACACCACTTTACATCTCAGGCTTATTCATCCAAGAACCACTATACACCATGGCATGTAAAGACTATGTCATCGTTATTTAAGTTTTTTTTTGTCATGCTTAATCCACATTCCTAAAGGAATGGTCAAGCCCTAGGGATTTATACCTCACATGCAGTTATCATTGTTCACCCTTATAAGGATTATCTCACCGAATCCAAATACACAACCATTCATTGTCATACGTGCTTCTCACTCTTTATGCTAGGTATTTTCTCACCCATCTCTACGACTCAACCTATCACATAGTCTATTTCTTTGAAGGTCTATAACTTGGATGTAGAAAATTGTTATACTTGAACATTTCATCCATAACCTTTTCCCCAATCTACATCCTATCATCCCTAACCAATTGCGAATAATCTAGTTCATAATTCCTTATCTCAACACCTTAAAATTATATGAGTCATGTCCCTTAATCATCCTTCAAGTTGTTCAATCCACTCATGAATATCATTAAGATAGCTTGCCACTTGAGAGAGACACCCTTCATTATCTTACATACAATTTTCCTATGATTTATTACATTGTCATAGTTCCCTTAGCATGTCAATGTTATCTATTAGGTATACACCTTAATGAATTCATCTAAGATTCAATTAACTACTATGATCCTAACAATTATGTATGGTTGTTATTCAGACTAAGAACCTTGCTCAAATATCACTAATCTTTCACTGGCCCATAGAACATCGCCTTTATGCTGAGGGGATTTCCTCTTTCTGATTGTGGAATTTTCATAGTTTTCACTTGTCTTCTTTAGTTGCAGTCTTGTAGTCACTTCTAGGTTTATTAATTCTTTAATATAATTCCACCATACCTTAAAATTACCTACATCATTATCACAATCATTTAATTCAAAATGGTTAATGTAAATTTTAATGACAAAAATCAACAAGCTAACATTTTGTCATACACTTAGAAACCTAGAGATAATTGTCTTGCATGAACTCTTATATGTCTAAAACCCACATTCAAAAATTTCCATAAGCCGAAATACACATTGCTAAGTAAATATGCAGCGGAAATAAACACAATGAACAACATTCAATCACCCATGAAGAACTCATAAATTTAGGCAAATGCCAAGGAAAACCCCAATGTGTGTGTGTGTGAGAGAGAGAGAGAGAGAGAGATCTTATTATTTAGCTTCAGGAAGATACATATTATAAGCAAAATCACAATTTCCAGCCAAGAAAAATCCACTTACAACACACTAAAACAGACCCAAAAATCTGCCTCGTAATCTGTGCCAAGTCCGTACTGTTGTATGAATCTCCCTATACCTTGACATCTATGCACATAATCAACTGTACGGACTGTTCTGTACGGCCCAACAACAAGAAGAAAAACCCTTGAATCAGCCTCGAAAACTGTGCCAAAGACTACCTCGATTTATGTGCCCTCTTTCCCTTGTTGTACGGATCCATACAATACGACCTCCCACAACAGAAAAACAACTCAGAAATAAAATAGATATGCTCCCTTGGGATTTGTGCCCACTTTGTCTTGGGAAATGTGCCCTCTATGCTGCCCTAATTTTCCTCTCTCAAGCCTACTCGAAAATTCTCTCTCAATCTCCTCATTTTGTGTCTTGCACACTACCCAATGCATTCTTTTATAAATCTAAAAATAACATTTTCCCTCCAAAGTGTCTTTTCACCTTCCCCAACCCTAAATCCAAAGGCCAAGGTCTAATCTTGCCTTTTGCAAGATCAAGGGTCATGATTCATTCCCTCCAAAATTAATCACTTAAAACTATTAAAGTACATTTCACTTTATTACATAAGTGCACTTTATGAAATAAAGTAACTTTAAAATTAGAAGGTACACTTTATTTAAAAAAATCACTTTAATAAAAGAACCACTTTACAACTTTATAAAAGACCATTACAAAGTTAACTGCTTAGTACTATCAACATAAGGTAACATCCACATACAAGACAAAACATGCAGAGTACCTCTCGAGCTAAAAAACTAACACTCCCTCTTAGTGAGGGATGTATTCCCTGCCATCTCCATCATTTGGTCCCATCACACTGTGCTCTGTAGGAGCTCCCTCTGAACCTGGAGTTATCCTCAACACCTGCACAGAACTTGAACTAGAATATCTTCTCCTGATAGCTACCCGAAACCCTGAGCTCCTTGGAGACTCCACTCCATCCTGAGCATTGGCTCGACCACATTGGTTGAGCCTCCTATCGGTGCTCAGAAGAGACTCACTCTCTTATCTCGAAATGAAAGACTGAATACTTGGGCCCATCGTAGTCTCAAGAGCCTCCTCATGCTCCTCATATGACGCTGAATCATACACTAAAGGTTGTCCTCGCAACATATACAACCTGTTCACCCAATCACCGATCAACTACAGTTCCACCGGGTCCGCTCCCTCCATATAGATAAAGACATGTTCCCTCTCGAACAATATACAATATCCTACATCCTCCAAGGCTGAGAATGAGAGCAAGTTAACCCTCAACCCTGGAACGAAGAGAACTCCATCAAGCTCCAGGAATCATCCATACTCGAGTTGGAATCTAACCCTTCCAACTCCATGTACAGCTCGCGCCATACCACCTGTCAGTCAGGACTTGTCTCTGTGATATTTAGGAATACTTGCCAAATTCCCATCATGTGGCAAGAGGCTCCATTATCCACAATCCATTTGATATGACCTCCAAATCCTCCACTACCGACACTGGAAACTAGGGTAACAAAAAACAAAATCCCTGTCATACTTGGAAGCAAAGTCCTCCATGGCTGGTGTAGCAGCTATCTCAGGCCCCTCTGGTTCCTTCTTCTTCTTTTTCCTCTCAAGACAATTAGAAGCAAGGTTCCCCAACTAGTTACAACAATAACATCTTACTTTACTTAAGTGCTCCCGAAACTTCCTTTCTTCTTGCTCTTTGAAGTAAGAGCAACATTCTCATCATCTCCATTTGTCTTTTGTCCACTGCTCTGAGATCCTTCTCGGATCTCCTCCTGAGTGAAATCGTCCCATAGTTTGCTCCAATCTGGAAGATGCTCAAGAACCACCACACGCTTCACGAAGACTTCCCATTATTTGGTGAAGCCTTTCAATGCTATCCTCACCAACTCTGAATACGATATGACCTCTCCAACAACAACCAACTCATATTTCACTTGAGCTACCTGAGTAATATAAGAAAAAACACTCTCCTCCTTACCCATCTCGGTATCATACAACTTAGCCTTCAAGGCCATCTTCCGGTTCTCATTCTTCGCCTCAAATAAGTTCTTAAGTGCATCCCACATCTCTTGGACTGTCTTCTTCTCAGCCAAGTGTGGGATAAGGTGATTCTTCACCCCATCCAGAACAATCCTCTGAGCTTTGGCCTCCTTGACCTCATGTAAATCCAAAGCAACAGGATTTGTTGCGGGAACCATGACAACAAAACTGACATAGTTCTAAATCTTGTTCTTCTTGAGAACAAAGGACATCCAGACCTTCCACTACAAATAGTTGGAAATGCCATCCAACCGATCCTCAAATCTAATGCATGCAACCATATTCCCTATCACAACTCAAGGAAAACAATTTCATAAATTTCCCCCCTTCAAACTTGCCCAAAAATCTCACTGTTTACTATCACTCAGAGACAAAGCTCCGATACCATGTAAATTTTAATGACAAAAATCAACAAGCTAATATTCTATCATACACTTAGTAACCTAGATATAATTGTCTTGCATCAACTCTGATATGTCTAAAACCCATATTCATAAATTTCCATAAGCAGAAATACACATTGCTAAGTAAATATGCAGCAGAAATAAACACAATGAACAATATTCAATCACCCATGAAGAACTCATAAATTTAGGAAAATGTCAGGGAAAACCCCAATGTGCGGAAACATAATGAGAGAGAGATAGATCTTATTATTCAACTTCAGGAAAATACATATCAACAGCGAAATCACAATTTCCAGCCAAGAAAAATCCACTTACAACACACTAACACAGTCCCAAAAATCTGTGAATCCAATACAATGGCATCAATGTCGGGTACTTTGTTTATATGCTTCACCCACAACCTGAGATTGTAATAGACATAGACCATGTAGTTGAGGCAGTGGTCATCTAACCTGTATGAGGGACAATTTGTAATTAGAGGATGAATCATGATGTCCCATGGGCATAAATTAAAATTAATGAGATCATAAAAAATTAAAATTTTAATTTGAACATTTCTACCATGTTGTGCTTCTTGGAGTGTATCTTTTCAAAGACACTCCAATTGTGCTCACATCCTAAAGAGCTAAAAGTTTGACTCAGCACTCGAATGGCAAATTTTTGCAACTTTGGGACTCCTACTGTCATAGTTTTCCCACCAAACATCTATATAAAATAAATGGAAAGGAAAGATAATAAATTGCATTCCCATTGAGTAACAAATATTTAATAGATAGAAAGGAAAGACATTGAAAATTGAAAGTTTGAAACAAATTGGAGTTTACCTGACATCGTAGTGGTCCTGTCTTGGATAACCATCTTATACCCAAATGTCCCAGCACTCAGCTTGTATATCTGATTTTTTTTTTTAAATCTCCGAGTGTTCAGCAGAAGTCAACACCATCCTCTGAACACATTGGAAAAATCCATCCATAACCTCTGCATCAAACCTAAATCCACATGCATAAGAGTATGTGGGGTTGAGGTATAGCCATGTTGCATGAATCAAACGATGGAGAGTGTTGTTCCATTGCTCATCAATCACTCCATATCTCGGCTCGTTTAGTGAATCCCTCTTCCCCCTTGTCCTCATAGTATCGATGGATAGCTTCCTTGGCCCTATCCATGGTTTCATACAAGTAGCCCATTGTGGGCTTCTCACCATCAACCAAGCGAAGAACCTTTACCAAAGGTTCATTGATAGTACACAACTCTTGCACTCCCATCCAAAAACTCTGATCGTGTCTCACAAGTTGGGCTATGGATTTTCCATCCACTTTAATGCTATAGACACAAGCATTCCACTCATCTGAAAGAAATATCCTTTGCAACTCCAACATAGAATTGTGGAGAGACTGAAGAGCAATGAAGCTTGTCGCAAAACGTGTGATAGCAAGACGAACCAACTCCTTGTTCCTTGTGAATTGTCTCATGAGTGTAAGGACATATGTATGATTATATATATATTTGTAACACTCCTAGCTAACTCAACAATTTCCTTGATCCAAGTAATTTTGCCCATGTCCTCTAGCATCAAATCAATGCAATGGGCAGCACAAGGAGTCCAATATAAGGTCCAATACCTCTCCATGAGAAACTTTCCAGCAACAACATAATTAGCATTATTGTCCATAATGACTTGGACAACATACTGCGGGCCTATCTCCTAGATGAAGTTATCCAACAACTCACATAATAACTGTGCATCTTTAACATATGCAGATGCATCAACATAATTGATAAACATTGCCCCCTTGGGACAATTAACCAAGAAATTGAGAATGGACCTGCCCTTCCCATCTGTCCAACAGTCTAACATAACGTTGCATCCTATTATCTCCCATGATTCCCTCAGCTCACCCAATCTCTTTGTGCAATTGGTTTTTTCCCCTTGAAGGAGAGGCCCTCTCAAGTCATTAAAAGAAGGTCCCTTGTATCATGGACCAACAATAGCAACAACTTCAAACATGGAATGGTATAATGGGTTGTTCTTGGCAACGTTGAATGGTATGTCACTCCATAGAAAACATCTAGTAACAATCCTGTCAGCTTCCTCCTTTTGTTTCACAATCGACCGAATAGAAGGTTTCCCCCTAGGCACTGACCTCGACACAAAGAAAGGTGAGGATGTTGAAGGGTCAAGCATTGTGAAATGTGAGCCCGAGGATTGGCTTTCCCCCACTCTTGAGGTGCTTCCATATCTATTTGCAAGCTCAAGCCTCGTTTCTTCCTTTTGATCTCTCTTCTGATTCATATAAAAAATGGATTGATTAGCAATACGGACAATTTCGGGGGTAGATGCTTTGCAAATCTCCACTTCATTCCCTGAGATTTTGGCAAGGTGGTATGTCAAGCGACTGATGCCACCAAACATTTCCATACCACATAACTTGCAATTCAACCTCATTCATACTCCCACATTGGGTCCAATGGTTTTGGCATTTTGAAATGTATGGATCAATGATTAAATTTGTAAACCTACGGGACAAAAAAATAGGGGAAGTTTAGAATCTAAATCCACAAAAAAACTTCAAAAATGCTACAATTAAACTACCATACCTATGTAAGTGTTAAATCTGTTGATATTATGATAGCTACCAGAGGTATTAACCTCCACTTGTAACCATTGACGAGACTATAATATTCCAAGAAGCAAGAAGAAACCCTAAAGCATTGGACATAACCCTAGAAGACAAGTTGACTAAAGGAAATATTTAATATTGAGTTTTTAGCCTCCAGAATGAGAAGTCGGCCCAGATAGCTAAGGAGGAGCAGTATAAATACATGACACCAGAGTTCATTTGGAAGACACAGCTCGCAACTGTAGAAATTTAATGATGTGCACTGCAGAAATTTAGTAGTGCACAAGTTTGGAGAGTAGTTGCAGCTGCAGTTACTGCAACTTGTAATTTCGGTCTCTCTGGGTTGGAGTTTTTGATCAGTCTCGGTTATCCTTGCTTGGTGCATTAGCCTTGGTTGGCTATTGATTTGCTACCGGAATTATTCTCTGTCAAGATTAAAGTGCTCGGGGTTGGCATTTGTGCCTATGGTTGGGTGACAATATTGCTATATTGTCTATGGTTAAACGAGCACACCCACTTTTCTAACAGGTTATGGGCCCACACCTCCTTCATTCAGTCTAACCACTAGAAGTTAAACCATAAGATTATTAGGCTCATTGAAGAACTGTTGCTAGGGTTTCTAGTAGGTGCAGTTACTAAAGCACTGCCGCTAGGGTTACTAGCAGGTGCAGTTGCAAAACCCTAAAACCTCTTTCTCAACACCTTATGATGGAACACCTTACTCAAGGAGAGGATATTCTAGTGCGCCTAAGTCCAACACACCTATTGGCACTCTCAGAAGGCAAAAGCATCAAGGTTGATATTTTGGGTCAAAGTCAAAGTTTGACAAGCTATCAGTCAACATAAATCATGAATGAAAAGATGGATAATCTACACTATTAAGCTCTTACAGGAACTCTTGAAGATGAAATGTGGATAGTTGACAGTGGAGCTTCCAGGCATATGATAGGAGATCAGTTCAGACTCTCCAGTCTAAATGAAAAGAAGACATCCTACAAGGTAGAACTTGGAGATAAGAACACCTATCTAGTTGAAAGAATTGGTCAAGACTCCATCAAATTGAAAACATGAAACAATGTTCAATTGAGCAATGTCTTATATGTACCTGGTTTAGAAAATAATCTTGTATCTATATCTTTCCTAGAAGACAAAGGAAAAAGAATAGTCTTTGTAGATGGTGAAGTACTATCTTGGTGTAGAGACTCCAACATAGAGAATGCTAGAGTTATTGGAACTCGTGAAGGAAGACTATACAGACCACTAGAAAGTAATGATGAAGCTCTTAAACATGATGAAGTCAATCCCAATGAACTTTGGCACTGAAGGTATGCTCATCTTAACTATCAAGCATTATCTTTCCTCAAAAAGATGGTTGAAGGAATACCAGAACTACAATCTACACATGAAGAATTTGCAGAGGATGTGCTCTTGGTAAAAATGTTAAGAAGCCATTCTCAAGCAGCAATAATAGATCTAAGGAAATCCAAGATCTAATACATTCAGATGTTTGTGGTCCAATCCTAGTCAAATCTCTAGGAGGTTCCCTTTATTATGTAATCTTCATAGACAATTACTCAAGAAAGACTTGGTTGTATCTCCTGAAAACAAAGGATGAAGTTTTCAACAAGTTCCAAGAATTCAAAGCAGAAATAGAAAACCTCACAAGAAAGAAAATCAAGATTTTGAGAACAGATAATGGAGGAGAATACAGATCCAAGGAATTTGTTTCCTTTTGCAAATCAGCAGGGATTAGGAGGGAGCTAACCATTCCTCATAATCCTCAACAAAATGGTGTAGCAGAAACGAAGAATATATCCATTGATGAAACCGTGAAGGCACTAATGAATGATCAAGGTTTGTCCATGTATTTATGGGGAGAAGCAACCATGACAACAATATATGTTCAGAACAAAAGTCCCCACCGCATATTGAAGGATATGACTCCAGAAGAAGCCTTCTCAAGAAAGAAAGCCAATGTGGAACACTTAAGAATCTTTGGGTGCCCTGTTTACATTCATATCTCCAAGGATAAAATGAAGAAACTAGAACCCCCAGGAAAGAAGGGCATATTTGTTGGATACAGTGAATCATCCAAAGCCTACATAATCCATATCCCATAACAACATAAGGTTGAAGTCCACAGAGACGTGATCTTCAATGAGAAGATGGCTTTCAAGAAATCTATAGAAGAATCCATAGAAGAAGAAGAATATGAAGAGCTTAAAGAAGAAAGTACCTATCTTCCAGAAAGTCAGAATGAAGAACCATAACAACTTGATTATCTGATGCAACCATGTGAACCTATTGAATCAGTCACTGTACCAAAAACTAGAAACCCTACAAGAAGCAGAAAGACTCAAAGCCCCAAGTGGCACCTTCAGAGAAGGCAAAAAGTCCAAAAGATTCTCCAACTATGCAGCATGTATGACAAAGCTTATAAATGAAGAACCCACCGCATTTGAAGAAGCAAATCAAAAGAAACAATGGAAAAAAGCCATGACAGAAGAACACCAGTCCATCATGAAAAATGGCATATGGAAAATCGTGCCTAGACCCAAAGAAAATTCAGTGGTAACTCCAAAATGGGTCTATAAGATCAAACATGCAACATACATAAGCGTGGACAAATACAAGGCAAGGTTCGTAGCTAGAGGGTTCTCTCATAAGGAGGGAGAAAATTATGATGAAACCTTTGCTCATATTGCCAGATATACTTCTATTAGAGCCATTATATCTCTTGTTGCCTCCATGGGATGGAGTCTACATCAGATGGATGTAAAGACGACTTTCCTCAATGGAGAAATTGAAGAAGAAGTATACATTGAACAACCTCAAGGTTTTGAAGTACATTCCATAGATACTCATGTTTGCAGATTAAATAAATCCTTGTATGGACTCAAACAAGCTCCAAGAGCTTGGTATGCCAGAATAGACAGCTACTTAATAAGACTTGGTTTCTCTAAGAGTCATGTAGATTCAAATCTCTACGACAAAGCTGTGAACAAAGCACTTGTGATTCTACTACTATATGTCGATGACTTATTCTTGACAGGTGCAGAGTCTCTCATCACCTAGTGTAAGAAGGAACTAGCTTTTGAGTTCGATATGAAATATCTCGGTCTCATGCACTATTACTTGGGACTAGAAGTATGGCATAAGTGTGGTGAAGTCTTCCTTGGACAAGGAAAGTATGCAGTAAAGATTCTTCATAAATTTGGAATGATGGATTGCAAATCCATGGCCACTCCTATGACCAGAGATATAAGAAAAGTAAGAGACTCATATTCTAATTCAGTAGACCCGTCCCTATATCGGAAATTGATTGGGTCGTTGATGTATCTAGTAAATACCCGACCATATATTCGCTTTGTTGTAAACACCTTAAGCCAGTTCTAGGTGGAACCTAGACATGAGCATTGGATAGCTGCAGAGCATGTTCTAAGATATATTTGTGGGGCATTAAACTATGGTTTAAGAGACACCTCATCCAGTGATATACAACTTCATGGATTCACATATTCAAATTGGGCAGGGAGTGCATAAGACAAAAGGAGTACTTCGGGGATGTGTTTGAGCTTGGGCTTTGCTATGATATCATGGTCCAGCAGGAAACAAAAGTCTGTCGCACTCAGCACAACAAAAGCAAAATATATCGCAACATGTGAGGCATGTACCGAAGCAATATGGCTGAGGAAGTTGATTTCTGGATTATTTGATCAGGTACCAGATTCGACCGTAATAAAATGTGACAATCAGAGTTGTATAAGGCCATCTGAACACCCAATGTTTCATGACCTGTCGAAACATATTGAGATCAAATACTACTTTATTTGTGATAAAGTCCAGGAAGGAGAAGTAAAACTCCAGTATATCCCCACAGATGAGCAGGTAGTAGACATTTTGACAAAGCCTTTGTCCAAGATAAAGTTTGCATACTTAAGGTACAAGTTGGGGCTTGTGAAGATAACTCCCTTAGCTGAAAGGGAAGAGATGGCTCCCCAGGTTGGGAGGGAGCACTGATATATATATATATATATATATATATATATATATATATATATATATATATATATATATATTATTGATTCATGGGTAGTAATTTTCCAGTTTGGAAAATGGTTCAGGTTGGGCAGTTCCTTTCCAGTTCGGAAAGTGGTTTGAGATTTCTGATGGACAAGCATTTTCCAGTTCGGAAAATGGTCCAGATCGGACAGTCATTTTCATAATGAAAATGGTCTAATAGATTGTTGATGTGCCATAGACAACAATTCCCCTTGTGGCTAGTGTGGGGGAATGGTCTAGGACAGTCATTCTTCTTGGCACTCACTCTGAGTAGTGGTCAAGAAGAATGGTCTGCCTCATCGGGCAGTCATTCTTTCGAAGTTCATAGTTGTGAGTAGTTTCGAAGAATGGTATGTTTTGGAGGTTGGTGCAGGACAATCATTTCCTTAGGAAATGGTCCGAACAGTCATTCCCCAGGGCAGACTCATTTTCTTCAGGTTGCACTACGATTAGTGTCGGAGGAATGACCCAGTTAGGTGAATGGTCCAGGTTCAACAATCAGGGATAGACATTCCCTAGGGCAGACTCATTCTTTCCAGGTTGCACTATGATTAGTGCCAAAGGAATGGCCTAGTTAGGTGAATGGTCTAGGCTCAGAAATAGGGACAATTATTCTTCTATGATTAAGAAGAATAGTCCAAATAGCCCATGGCTGATGTTTTACCTTCTGAGGGAAGATGCTCTTCCAAATCTCACAAATGTGCGTGGAAGAATGGCCCAGATGACTCAATTTGTATCATGATATTGTTTATACAGATTGATATCAGACGATATGATTGTTATAGAGACTGTATGTCTCTGGATAGTAGTTGTATACTACTATGAATAGACACAGTTGTGTTCTATTGGATGACATTGTTATGATTTCCATGGAGATTATCTAGTTGGATAGTGATGGTGATGCTACCGGTTGAATGGTTTGTTTGTGCTCAAGATCATTTCCTTTTATACCTCCGTAGCTAGGAGGAAGTGTTGATATTATGGTAGCTACGGGAGGTATTAACCTCCACTTGTAACCATTAACGAGACTAGAATATTCCAGGATGTAAGAAGAAACCCTAAAGCATTGGATATAACCCTAGAAGACAAGTTGGCTAAAGGAAATATTTAATATTGATTTTTTAGCCTCCAGAATGAGAAGTCGGCCTAGGCAGCTAAGGAGCAGTATAAATACAGGACGCTAGAGCTCATTTGGAAGAAACAACTCGCAACTGCAAGAATTTAATGGTGCACACTGCAGAAATTTAGTAGTGCACAAGTCTGGAGAGTAGTTGCAGCTGCAGTTACTGCAACCTGTAATTTTGGTCTTTCTGGGTTGGACTTTTTGATCAGTCTTGGTTATCCTTGCTTGGTGCATTAGCCTTGTTTGGTTATTGATTTGATACCAAAATTCTTCTCTATCAATGTTAAGGTGCTCGGGGGTGGCATTTGTCCTTATGATTGGGTGACAATATTGCTATATTATCTATGGTTAAACGAGTACACCCACTTTTCTAACAAAATCCTCCATTAAAAAGAGGCAGAACAAAGTATATCTAATGGACATGCAAACCCTATACTAGATCTTGAAAAACAAAGAAAATGAGGGCATAATTTTGTTTACATCCCTGGTTCAATGGATATGGTAGATTGGAGTAGATCCCCACTCCAAAAATGCTTACTTGATGGCACCGAAAACTATGTATTTTTCCTTGTTTGCTTGATGGAAAATGGTTACAATACCATTAGAGCTCAAACCCCACAGACAACATTTGCAAAATGAGGAAATAGAACCCCAAAACCAGTTTTATAACCCAAAAGGCGTGCGGAAACCCAGCAGGCCAATAATTTAGTTCGACTCGTGATATTATCGGCTAATTATCGCAATAAATTCATTTTAAGTAAATTATCGTGATAATTTATGGTGATATTATCACCAAGTGTGGGTTTGGCAATATTATCGCGACAAGTGTAACATTGCTCTGAACTTTTTCAGGTTCGGGGTTGTCTTCCACACCACTCCTCTCAGGCACACTGGGTATAGATCACTATGTATTTCAAAAGGTGGGTTCAATTTAGGAAGTATGTATAATGGTTTGAAAATCTCTTTTCTAATTTTGTATTGGAAGTTGTTTCTTGGGTTTTGGTTGTTTCTTAAAACTGTAAGTTTCTAAATAAAAGTTCTCATGATTAGTTGCATGGTGAAGCCTTCTAGCAAAACAGATAACTGAGGACTTAGTAATGAAACTCAAACAAACATTCAAGATTCTAAGCTACCAAACTAAACCACTCAGGCATGTAACTTCCAAAGATCAGTATAACAAGAGGACTTGAACAAAAAGATCACATACTTGCAAAATCATACATCTTCACCCCCAATGTAAATCCTGGCATCTAACTTGTTCCACACCTTTCAGGCCACATTCCCTATGGGGTCTAAAGCAGATGGGATTTGGCATTCATCAGCTTGAAGCCCTGAATGGAAATTTAACCTCCACCTCAGTGCAAGATATCCTTCCATGATGTCTGATCTTGTTGTTCCCAGGTTCTCCTCTATCCTTCTTAACTTGTCTTCCATTGCCCACAAACCATCGCCAATCAAGGATTCACCGGCCCGTTTCCTGATTGATTTAATCCAAGCACAAGTAGTAGCTCAAAACAATGACTTTCTTCATGATTCCAAAATACCTATCTCCCTCATAACACGTTTCTAGATGTTTGATCCCAGCTCCTAGGATCAACCTCTATTTGAAAGTGGAGCCATTCCCAGGTGTGGTCAGCTACATCTGCCATTTTAGAATGTTTGCAGTTCCTCCTTCCACTATTTTCTTCAAATACGACATTTCTTCTTCTGGCCTTCTACTAACATTCACTAAAATACCTTCCACAATTAGAGCTTCACCCCTCAGGAATGATGGTAATTTGATTTGGCCTAATTTAGACCATGTGAAGAGTTCTCTTCTCCTGATCTTTCCATTAATAAAACTACAAACCCTTTAGCCATCCTTTCCTTTCCATCACATTTATTCTCTCTCCCTCGTCCCTCAAAGAGATACTGCGTAGTCTCATGTAAAGTTGTTCCCATAGATGATTACCTTCTATCCTGCATTTAGTTTGGCTTTGCTCAATCAGTTTGGCGGTTTCCTCGTGTCAATTCAAGTGGCCTGATCCTTGAAATCCACTTTAGATATTTCCCATCGGAATCTCTTATGACTAACATTAGAAGGGCTTGCCTAAAGGCCAAGTTAAGCTTTCTGCTATGAAAGTGTATTTTTACTCTCTGTGTTCTTGGTATCACCAATAGTCCCTACAAGAACACTGTCCATCCTTGAAATGATGGAAGCGATTACTATCCCTCACAATAATTTCTCGTGCAACAATCTGTGAGATGAACTTAGTGGCAGAGTGGCAGTCACCACACACTCGAAGGTTCTTGACCACTCGAATCGGTGTCCCTGGTGATTTGTTCATAAGCCCGAATACAATTGCCAATTTCTCACTGTGGTTTCTTAAAACATATTCCTTTTGCTCCTCCTCGACATCATGCAGTGCATATCTTGTGTCGGGCACATATCCAGCCTCCTTCATCTTTCCAGACAGTTTCACCAACTCTGCATAAGTTCTCTCTATGTGTGGGTGTGATCCTTCTCCTATGAGGAAAGAATACACTTTATTATTGACCTCAATCCAGCTACATCCTGGCATCTTTTCTACCTTCCTGTCTTTCATCATTTTTCGCACCTTTTCTATGTCATTCCATCTGCCAGCTGCTGCATAAAGGTTCGACAATTGAACATAATATGCAGCATTTTTAGGATCCAACTCGAAAAGGCTTTCTGCCACACGTTCTCCTAGCACTATGTTGGCATGGATTGTACAAGCACCAAGTAAACAACCCCACACAGCAGCATCTGGTTTTATTGGCATTTTGTCGATAAACTCTTTTGCCTCAATCAGATACCCGGCACGGCCCAGCAAATCAACCATGCAGCGGCAGTGCTCCAATGACGGCATAATGTGATAATCACGGCTCATGGAATCAAAGTACTGCTGACCTTCATCAACTAGGCCTGCATAGCAGCACGCAGATAGTATGCCAACAAAGGTGACATGATCTGGAGTGGTGTCAGAGCGTTGCATTTGTTCAAAGAGATGAAAAGCCTCCTTACTCCATCCATGAATAGCATATCCTACGATGAGAGCAGTCCAAGAGACCACATTTCTCCTTGGCATATTTTCAAACATTTTGTGTGCACTCTCTATGCTCCCACATTTGGCATACATGTCAACAAGGGCACTTCCCACAAATACATCAGCCTGGAATCCACTCTTAATTGTGTTTTCATGGATACCCTTGCCATGTTCCAGGGCTGCCAAGTTAGCACATGCTGAGAGGACGCTTGCAAAGGTATCCGAGTCTGGCTTTACTCCCACCAACTTCATCTGCCAAAACACCTCCAGAGCCTCATCAGAACGCCCATTCTGTGCATACCCAGTAATCATTGCAGTCCAAGAAATCACAGTAGGCTGGGGTATTTTCCGAAACAACTCCGCAGCCTCATCAACATGCCCATTCTGTGCATAGCCCACAATCATCGCAGTCCATGAAACCCCACTCCGCTCAGGCATCTCCTCAAACAGCCTCCTGGCCTCATCAACATTCCCATCCTGTGCATATCCCACAATAAGGGGATTCCATGAGACCACATTCCGTTCAGGCATTTTGTCAAACACTTGGCGTGCATCCTCCAAATTTCCACATTTCACATACATATCAACAAGAGCACTTGTCACATACACATTAGACTGATAGCCACTTCTAATAACGTCTTCATGAACCTGCCTGCCATGTTCCAGAGATGCCAATCCTGCACATGCCGGAAGAACACTGGAAAAAGTGAACTCATTTGGTTCGATGCCTTCATTCCGCATTCTGCGATAGAATATCAAGGCTTCCTCAGCATGCTCATGTCTGGCATAAGTTACAATCATGGCAGACCATGAAACCACATTTCTTTCGGGCATTTCATCAAACACTTTGCGAGCATCCTCCAGAGTTCCACATTTGGCATACATGGTTACAATTCTGTTGTTCATAACTATGTCTCGGGATCGAAAACCTGTTATAATAATGTGAGCATGGATCATCTTGCTTTCTGGCAAGGATTTCCGGCTGATGCATCCCTGCACTAGAGAAGCATAATCAGCCGAGTCCAACACCGTGCCCTGCTGATAAAGTAATGTTCGAATACCACTTTTATTGCAAACATGGTTGTTAATTATTTTCGTTGTTGTAAGTATAGTAGGTTGCGGGTGAAACATGGAATGAAGAATCTCGGCTGCTGCTGCCTTGTTCTTGTGATGGCAGAAGAAAGCAGCGCGTTTCATTTCATTTTCATTCACATATGTCAAAGATCATCAATACTTCAAGTGGGTTTGTATGGATATATGCTGGTATATGCATGTTACATTTAGATTTATTTATTTAGATTGAAAATTTACCATTTAGGAACTTTGCGAAGTGGGATATCATAATGTGTTGGAGGCCTTGAGGGGTTTGAAGTGTTTTTCGGTTAAGGTGGTAAAACCTATCATAATCCAATGGTCAAAGTATAATGAGGGCATTGGTTATTGGTTGTTATCCACAAACTATGTCACTTGAAATGACTCATTGGTGGTTTTGGGTCGAAGACGAGTTCGTAGTCAATCAAAATAAATTTTAGGCTTTGCTTTAGGTTCAAAAGGAAATTTCAGCCAAAATAGTATTCACAAAAAAATTAGTGTCCTTGTTGTCAATGTTGAGGCTACCTCTAATGGGTTTATGTGTTGTCAAGAACCTAAGTCCCATGCATGACATCAAATATTGCCCGTGGTAACAATTCAACCTCTTACCTAGGAGGGTAGATGTGTCTAAACTATCAAAAGCTATCAAAACTTTCGTCGAATCCCTGATCAAGACTGTAGAGGGCCAGAGACACGCACGTTTTTGCAGCTGTTAGATTCTTACGGAATTTCGAAG
This sequence comes from Picea engelmannii, assembly GCA_009831015.1. Lineage (NCBI taxonomy): Eukaryota > Viridiplantae > Streptophyta > Pinopsida > Pinales > Pinaceae > Picea > Picea engelmannii. The sequence continues at coordinate 683,817 of ML785885.1, forward strand.
GACATTTATGAGCTACTCCTGACTCCTAAGTTCACATTTCTTGTTACCTAGAGATGCCTGAGCTATGTTGTGCGCTTCAAATCAGTCACACCATACCAGGTAACAACGCCTCTCTAAGTGGGTCATCCCAAAATAACTTCAAGCTCATAATTCTTTTATTTTCTTCACGTCTCAGACAAATTCCTTTGTTAGAAAATATGAGCTACTATCTACTTTTCAACTTTTGAAAATCAGTCTTTAAGAATATGAGACTTATTAATATTTGTTTGTTTTGGTCCTTTGCTTAAGACTCTAAGCGAATAGCTTTTAAAACCTTTTAGAACATGGTATCATATGGTATGGTAATTTGATAGTCCACAAGAGAGGCTCATTACATGCATGAGATTGCTAGCCTTGATTTCAATTTTTATTGCAATGCTTGCATTTCATTGGTTATACATGAAATCCTTGTCTTATCTTGGGTTCGACCATGCGACCTCGGACCTAATGGAAACCAAACCCCATTGGGACCACTTCAACCACAACATAAGATGATACTTAAAATTGTTTCATGTCTTGGTTTTCTTTTGCTCGGAAATCTAAATTGTTGCTTTTCAAATTTGAACATGCTTCATGTAGTTTTTTTCAAGTCTTTGACTTCTTTTACATAAAAAATTGAGTTGTTGTTTGATTTAAAAAATTTTAAGCACTTTCGCTCAATCAATAGTTCAGATCTTTCTCAATACTTAACAAGTTTTAGTTTGCTTGGAGCTTCCTTTGCTCGGAACTCCAAGTTGTCTTCTATGCTTAGATTTTTTTAGAATTGACATTGAAGACTATTTTTAGGCATTAGTATGTTACTTCAAAGGTTGGTGGACTTTGTCTTTTTTTGTTTCAATCGGCCTTTAGGTTCAGTTTAATTTCTATTTTTAGGCAAAGTTTGCTTAGGGTTACAAATTTGCTATTCTGTGCACATTAAGGTGTTTTACTCATGTTTATGCCATCTTGTTGTAACCTCTTTCAACATGGACAATTATCTTCATCATTTCATATGGTTCTTGTAACTCCCTCTACCTCTCAATTTCCTCCACTTTGTTTCCTCAATTTTGCACCTCATTAAAATATTGTACTCTTTTATTCACCCCTTTGATCCAGATTATTTTCGGCACGAAATGTTAGCGGAGATACAACAAAAAAAATGCACAGAGATATCACAGATATCCAATAATATAACAGAAATGTATCAGAGATGCAACCATAAACACGGAGATACAGTGATACGTGATTTCTATCAATGAAAGAAATGTACAGAGACTGTAAAAATACAGAGCGAAAGACTCGCTAGAATGGTGACAACTTATCTCTGAGAAGAGATGTGACGGCTACTTGCATTCGCAAGAAGATGATCATTACAATGAAGCTCCAAAGGCCTTTTTAACATAAGTAAAATCCAAAACCCTAACAACGAAAGATGAAAAGCCAACAATTTTGTGGACCCCGTTTTGGGTAGTTTGGTGTATCAACTTCCCGGGGGCGTAACTTTGGCATACGATCTTCATTTGGGGCGCACGATAGCTCGTTGGAAATGTATCATTGAGGAGATCGATCCTTAAAAACCGTCATTTAGGTCCTCAAAATGGCCCCGGAAGTTAAAACTATTAAAAATAGTAAATTACCAAAATTGCCAGAAAACTATTTTGAGTTAGTTGGAAAAGGCGGGTGGCCACCGATATCCACCTGGATCAATCCTCCCTCCTTAGGAAGCAATGGTCTTCATTGCGTTGAGTGCCCGGGGGAGAGGGAAAAGCGTTTCCTGAATCTGCATCTTGATGAGTTGCTTGCCTTGTTGGAGAAGTTGTGCTACTTAGCTTGTTGAAGGTTGTCACGAACCTGTGGCTGAAATGGTTGGACCTTTTTAACCATTCTAGCTACATGAGATTCATGTGTGCAGAAGGAATCTTTACACTTTTTTTCAATCTTGTCGACCTGCTTCTGTTGGATAAAAGGTGCTTGGGCCGAGGCTGTAGTGGTTGCAGTAACCTTCTTCTCACCTTTTGAACAGATTGTGAAGAAGCTGAATTTTGTAGTATGAGATACTACCTTGCGGCACTGTTTAGGTGGAACAATAGTCGGAACTACCTCTGGTATTCTGTAGATATGACCCCCTAGAGAAACAATGACACTGCAGGGACTCATAAACAACATGGCGCTTCCACATATATGGTTGGCCCAAGAGAGCATCATAGACATCCAGTGGGGCAAGATCACATAATACCTCATCCTTGAAGGGTTGGATGTTGTATGACAATCGACACTGTTGACTGACACGAAGATCTCGTCCCTGGCGAAGCCACCCGATGTTGTTTGGTTACGGGTGTGGTGTTGTCGACAATCCCAACTGTTTGATGACCTCTGTTGAGATGATGTTCTTCTGGCTTCCTCTATCAACAATACAATGCAGTGGGGTCCCCTTCACCCACATTTGTGAATGAAAAAGATGTTCTTCCTCTTCAGGATCTGTTGGTTCTTCTGGTTGAATTGTTGCAGTCGCGACAATAGCAGTGGGGTCTGCATCGATGATCTGTCTTTTACCAGTATTTTCATAATCATATTCTGAATCAGGGTTCGACTCCTTGTCTTTGATCTCGACCACTAATGACTTTTTTGAGCGACATTCCTCGATGTTGTGCCAGAGGATTTTGTGGAAATCACACCATTTTCTGGTGACCTTCTTTGTCTTCGTGTGACCCTTCTTTTTCTGTGGCTTGGACTGGTTTTTGGGAGATTGTTTGTTAGGGTCGTCTTTATCATACTTTGGTTGCTGCAGATTTGCAGAACAAAACTCCCATTTGTTCTGGTGCTTAAATTTCTGCTCGATTTTAAAAGCATATCGATAAGCAGCACTGAGTGATGAGATGTCCAGAAAATCCATTTCAGTTTGGATGTATCTATGTAGAGCCCCACGGTATTTTAGAACCAAATTTCATTTAGAGTCTTTGATACCCAGCTTGGTGCGCAAGGTATGAAAGGTATTGGTGAACTCTGGAACTGCTTGGTCCCTCTCTTGCCGCAGTGTGGTCCATCTCATATACTGGTCCTCATAGTTGCCAATAGGGTAATATTGTTCCTTTACCGTGTCCAAAAAAAAATCCCAAGTGGGATTGACCCCGTATATTCCAGACTCTTCTGTGGAACTTTTCTCCCAGTAAGTTTCCCACCAATGTTTGACATGGGGGAGAGCTTTAAGGAGTGCGAAGGTAATCTTTTCTCTGTCGAAAAAATAGTGAACAGAGAAATAACCTTCTAGCATATTTAACAATTTGTCTAGGGCATCCGCATCTATCTGACTTTCAAATACGAGAATATCAAAATTAACTTGTACCTTGAAAGGAGAGGCGATTCCAAAGTAGCTGTTTGATGATGATGCACTTGTTTCTATCGACAGAAATTGAAGGATGTGGAAAAAATTCTCCATCATTTCGTCCCTTTGTCGCGTGAGAGCTTGCTCAAGCAATAGATTGATAGAATCGTCTTCTCCATTGTTTTTCTTTTCTTCCACCATGGAAGGTTTCTTGGGCGTGCGAGAGAGATTGTCTTCAAGAGAGACAAGCTCGAGACCCAACTTGCTATACTCGGACCTCGTCGAGGACATGCACTGAAAAAAACGATCAAGAGCAGCCTGCTCTGATACCACTAATCTGGATTATTTTCGGCATGAAATGAGAGCGAATATATAATAAATAAATGCACAGAGATATCACGGATATCCAATAATATAACATAAATTTATTAGAGATGCAACCATAAACACAGAGATACAGTAATACACGATTTCTATTAATGAAAGAAATGTACAATGACTGTAAAAATACAAAGTGAAAGACTCGCTAGAATGGTGGCAACTTATCTCTGAGAAGAGATATGACAGCTATTCGCATTTGCAAGAAGATGATCATTACAATGAGGCTCCAAAGGCCTTTTAAAAATAATTAAAATCCAAAACCCTAACCCCGGAAGATGAAAAACCAACAGTTTTGTAGACCTCGTTTTGGGTAGTTTGGTGTATCAACTTCCCCGGGGTGTAACTTTGGCATATGATCTTCGTTTGGGGTGCACGATAGCTCGTTGGAAATGTATCGTCGTGGAGATTCATTTAGGGGGCTCAATCATGCCTTTGACTATCATTGAGGAGCTCGATCCCAAAAAATCTTCATTTAGGCCCTCAAAATGGCCCCAAAAGTTAAAACTGCTAAAACTAGTAAATTGTCGAAATTGCCAGAAAATTGTTTTGAGCCAGTTGGAAAAGGTGGGTAGCCACTGATATCCACTTGGATCAATCCTCCCTCCTTAGGAAGAAATGGTCTCCATTGGGTTGAGTGCTCGGGGGAGAAGGAAAAACGTTTGTTGAATCTGCATCTTGATGAGCTTCTTGCCTTGTTGGAGAAGTTGGTCTTCTTAGCTTGTTGAAGGTTGTCACGAAACTGTAGCTGGAAGGGTTGAACCTTTTTAACTAGTCTAGCTACATGAGATTCCTGTGTGTAGAAGGAATCTTTACACTTTGCTGCAATCTTGTCAACCTGATTCTATTGGATAGAAGGTGCTTGGGTCGGGGCTGTAGTGGTTGCAGTATCCTTCTATTCACCTTTTGAACATATTGTGAAGAAGATGAATTTTTTAGTATGGGATACTACCTCGCGGAACTGTTTAGGTGGAACAATAGTCAGAACTACCTCTGATATTCTGTAGAGATGACCCCCTAGAGAAAGAATGACATTGCAGGGTCGAGACTCATAAACAACATAGTGCTTCCACATATATGGTTGGCCCAAGAGAGCATCACAAACATTCAGTGGGGAAACATCACATAATACCTCATCCTTGAAGGGTTGGGTGCCGTATGAAAATCGACACTGTTGGCTGACACAAAGATTTCGTCCTTGGCGAAGCCACCCGATGTTGTATGGCTGTGGGTGTGGTTTTGTCGACAATCCCAATTGTTTGATGACCTCTGCTGAGATGAGGTTCTTTTGGCTTCCGCTATCTACAATAAAATGTAGCGGGGTCCCCTTAACCCACATCCGTGAATTAAAAAGGCATTCCCCCTCTTCAGGATCTGTTGGTTCTTCCAGTTGAATTGTTGCGGTTGTGACAATAGTTGTGGGGTCTGAGACAATGATCTGTATTTTACCAGTATTTTCAGAATCAGATTCTAAATCGGGGTTCGGCTCCTTGTCTTTGATCTCGACCAACAATGATTGTTTTGAGTGACAATCCTCGGTATTGTGCCAGGGGATTTTGTGGAAATCACACCATGTTCCGGTGTCCTTCTTTGTCTTCCCGTGACCCTTCTTTTCCTGTGGCTTGGACTGGTTTTCGGGAGACTGTTTGTTAGGGTCGTCTTTATCATACTTTGGTTGTTGCAGATTTGTAGACCCAAACTCCTGATTGTTCTGGTGCTTAAATTTATGCTCAATTTTAACAGCACATCGATAAGCAGCACAGAGTGATGAGATGTCTAGAAAATCCATTTCAGTTTCGATGTATCTCTGTAGAGCCCCACGGTATTTTAGAACCAAATTTTGTTCAGACTCTTTGATACCCAAATTGGTGTGCAAGGTATGGAAGCTATTGGAGAACTTTGGAACTACTTGGCCCCTCTCTTGTCGCAGTGTGGTCCATCTCATATACTGGTCCTCATAGTTGCCAACAAGGTAATACTATTCCTTTACCGTGTCCACAAAAAAATACCAAGTGGGATCAACCCCATATATTCCAGACTCTTCTATGGAACTTTGCTCCTAGTAAGTTTCCCACCAATGTTTGACATGGGGAAGAGCTTTAAGGAGTGTGAAGCTAATCTTTTCTCTGTTGGAAAAATGGTGAACAAAGAAATAACCTTCTAGCAGATTTAACCATTTGTCTAGGGCATCCACATCTATCTGACCTTCAAATATGGGAATATCAAAATTAACCTGTACCTTGAAAGGAGAGGTGCTTCCAAAGTGGTTGTTTGATGAAGATGCACGTGTTGCTATCGGCGGACGTTGAAGGATTTGGGAAAAATTCTCCATCATTTTGTTCCTCTGTTGCGTGAGAGCTTGCTCAAGCAACAGATTGATAGAATCGTCTGCTCCGTCGTTTTTCTTTTCTTCTACCATGGAGGATTTTTTGGACGTGCGAGAGCGATTGTCTTCAAGAGAGACAATCTCAAGACCGAACTTGATAAACTCGGACCTCATTAGGGACATGCACTGAAAAAAATGATCAAGAGCAGCCTGCTATGATACCATTGATCCAGATTATTTTTGGCACGAAATGAGAGCGGAGATATAATAAAGAATTGCAAAGAGATATCGCGGATATCCAATAATATAATAGAAATGTATCATAGATGCAACCATAAACAGAGAGATACAGTAATACACGATTTCTATTAATGAAAGAAATGTATAGAGACTGTAAAAATACAGATTGAAAGACTCGCTAGAATGGTGGCAGCTTATCTCAGAGAAGAGATGTGACGGCTACTTGCATTCACAAGAAGATGATCATTACAATGAGGTTCCAAGGGCCCTTTTAACATAAGTAAAATCCAAAACCCTGACCCCGAAAAATGAAAAGCCAATAGTTTTGTGGACCCCGTTTTGGGTAGTTTGGTGTATCAACTTCCTGGGGGCGTAACTTTGGCATACGATCTTTGTTTGGGGCGCACGATAGCTCGTTGGAAAGGTATCGTCGAGGAGATTCATTGAGGGGGATAAATCATGAATTTGAATAACATACATGAGCTCAATCCCTAAAAACCTTCAATTAGGCCCTCAAAATGACCCCCAAAGTTAAAATTGCTAAAAATAGTAAATTGCCAAAATTGCCAGAAAACTGATTTGAGCCAGTTGGAAAAGGTGGGTGGCCACTGATATCTACCTAGATCAATCCTCCCTCCTTAGGAAGCAGTGGTATCCATTGCGTTGAGTTCACGGGGGAGAGGGAAACATGTTTGTTGAATTTGCATCTCGTTGAGTTGCTTGCCTTGTTGGAGAAGTTGCGCTGCTTAGCTTGTTGAAGGTTGTCATGAACCTGTGGCTGGAAGGGTTGGACCTTTTTAACCAGTTTGGCTACATGAGATTCCTGTGTGCAGAAGAAATATTTACACTTTGCTGCAATCTTGTCAACCTGATTCTGTTGGATAGAAGGTGCTTGGGCCGAGGTTGTAATGGTTGTAGTATCCTTTTGTTCACCTTTTATACAGATTGTGAAGAAGATGGATTTTGTAGTATAAGATACTACCTTGCAGAACTGTTTAGGTGGAACAATAGTTAGAACTAGCTCTGGTATTCTGTAGAGATGACCCCCTAGAGAAACAATGACACTGCGGGGTCGAGACTCATAAACAACATGGTGCTTCCACATATATGGTTGGCCCAAGAGAGAATCACATACATTAAGTGGGGAAACATCACATAATACCTCATCTTTGAAGGGTTGGATGCCGTATGACAATCGACACTACTGGCTGACACAGATTTTGTCCCTGGTGAAGCCACCCGTTGTTGTATGGCTACGGGTGTGGTGTTGTTGACAATCCCAATTGTTGGATGACCTCTGCTGAGATGAGGTTATTCTAGCTTCTGCTATCAACAATAAAATGCAGCAGGGTCCCCTTGAACCACATCTGTGAATTAAAAATGTGCTCCTCATCTTTAGGATCTGTTGGTTCATCTGGTTGAATTGTTGCGGTCGCGACAATAGTTGTGGGGTCTGCATCAATGATTTGTATTTTACCAGTATTTTTAGAATCAGATTCTAAATTAGGGTTCGGCTCCTTATCTTTGATCTTGGCCACCAATGACTATTTTGAGTGACATTCCTCGATGTTGTGCCAGAAGATTTTGTGGAAATCACACCATTTTCCGGTGTCCTTCTTTGTCTTCCTGCGACCCTTCTTTTCCTGTGGCTTGGACTTGTTTTCGAGAGACTGTTTGTTAGGGTCGTCTTTATCATACTTTGGTTGTTGCAGATTTGCAGACCCAAACTCCCATTTGTTCTGGTGCTTAAATTTCTACTCAATTTTAACAAAATATTGATAAGCAACATCGAGTGATGATATGTCCAGAAAATCTATTTCAGTTTGGATGTATCTGTGTAGAGCCCCACAGTATTTCAGAACCAAATGTCGTTCAGAGTCTTTGATACCCAGCTTGGTGTGTAAGGTATGGAAGTTATTGGTGAATTCTGGAACTGCTTGGCCCCTCTCTTACCGCAGTGTGGTCCATCTCATATACTGGTCCTCATAGTTGCCAATAGGGTAATATTGTTCCTTTACCGTGTCCACAAAAAAATCCCAAGTGGGATCAACCCCATATATTCCAAACTCTTCTGTGGAACTTTTCTCCCAGTAAGCTTCCCACCAATGTTTGACATGGGGGAGAGCTTTAAGGAGTGCGAAGGTAATATTTTCTTTGTCGGAAAAATGGTGAACAAAGAAATAACCTTCTACGAGATTTAACCATTTGTCTAGGGCATCCGCATCTATCTGACCTTCAAATACAGAAATATCAAAATTAACTTGTACCTTGAAAGGAGAGGTTCTTCCAAAGTGGTTTTTTGATGAAGATGCACCTGTTTCTATCGACATATGTTGAAGGATGTGGGGAAAATTCTCCATCATTTCGTCCCTCTGTCGCGTGAGAGCTTGCTCAAGCAACAGATTGATAGAATCGTCTGCTCCGTCATTTTTCTTTTCTTCTGCCATGGAGGGTTTCTTGGGCGTGAGATAGCGATTGTATTCAAGAGAGACAAGATAGAGACCCTGTTGGCGACGGAAGTCACTCCTGGATTGCTAACAGGAGCAGAGCCCGACGCCCATCAGTTTTATGTCACGATTGTTCATAGATGGGTGATTGAATGGAAGGAAACTCAAAACGATAGCGTTCCAACTCTGAAACCAGGCCAGGTATGCATGAGCAAGTGAGGTCTTGCGTAAAGTTCAGAGAGTGAGTTGTAGTAAAGGGTGAACAGGAGGAATACTTATATGAGAAGAGCGCAGAGGTCTATTATAAATAGCAGGTTCCTAACAGGTTGTAGAAGAAGGCATCTAAACACAAGATCGTCTTGCACTCAAACACAAAAAACCAGAGAATACAATAATGCCACGATAAATCATTTATCATAATAGAAATGCAACAATTCGCATGACTCGGTCAATCGCGAACTCTCATAGCATGAGACGAAAATAAGATGGAATAAGAAGAGTTGTCTGTCATAAAACAAGAAATCTCATATACAGATACATAAGCTGAAAACTAGAGTAGCTGTTAAAACATTACAGTCGGGAGCTCTTGCTCAACCATCGATACTTCAAAAATGGAAAAATTGCCTACATATACTCCTGAGTCCATTTCGCCCAGCAGAGGCGTCTCCTCAATCAAATCTGTCTTCTGTTCCCCTGTCATACACCGCTTTAATTCGGTAGGACTCGCGCCAGGAGTTAGCTGAGCCCCCTTGAATGCTGACTTGGCATGTGCAGGTTCTTCTGGTTAGTCGAGGACATAGACATGGCCTCTGTGGGAAAACCAATACACAAGACCTTCTCGGGAAGAGGACCTGCCATAACCTCCATTCCCTCACTTAATGAATGAGTGGAAGTCTCAACCACCCGCACCTACCGTCATTTACTCCAAGCGAGAACAGTGAGGAGGTCGGATCCGATGGCACCTGGAGGTTGCGATGATCTTCTCTGCAACTAAACTCGGCACCTCCGGCCTTCTTTATGCATCTCCTTCTTTTCCTCAAGTGACCATGGGCAGTGACCATATGCTTTCGGCGCTCGTGAATATGCAAGGAGTAACCTTCGCTGATTGGAATTGCGATGAGCGATATGCCGAGAAGGTCTAATCTGGCGCCACCCATCTTCCCGAGATCTGACGGCTTAGGACTTACCCGATACCTTTGTGGACCCGGGTCCAGGACCCTCCCGACACCTCGTGCATCATAACACAACAAAGTTGCTTTTTGCACCTTGGAGTCGCAACGGGCGAAACGCCGAGATAGCTTAACTCGTTGCCAGGTGTCCCCTTTGGATGAACGACTAAAAATGCTTTGTGGATGGCGCGGGCCCCAACTCCTATGCTTTCGGTGCTTTGCATCTCGTGACTGGGAGGAGGATGATCCTTATGTCTTGAATTCGCGATGGGCGAAAAAGGAAAGGAGCCTAATCGTGCACCATGCGTCCTTCTAGACAGACGACTGAGATCTTCTCGACAATACTGTGGGCCCGGGCTCTGGATACCTTCGGCACTTCGCGACTCGCGGCTGGGAGGAGCTAGTCCTTCTGTTTCAAAGTTGCAAGGGGCGAGGAGGCAATGAAACCCAATTGTGCGCCACGTACTCTCTTTGATGGACGGTTGAGATCCTTTTGGTGATATATAGGCGCTATCCATTGCGCTAATACTGGCGCAACTCTGCCAACCGCGATTACCCGTTGATTGTTGATCTGCTCTATACATGGATCCTGGCCGTTGTCGACATACTTTGCCTGCTCGCTTGATTGGAAGCCGAGAAAACAAGATTCTCCCATGCTACGCTCGGGCGCTTCTCGTGAAACTTGCAGACCCAAATGCTCTCGATCCCAAGAGAAGAATTATCGCTAACATTAGGCTCCATGGGGGATAGAGTCGTCTCTGCGATGCTCTAAGAACTCCTTCTGCAGCTTCAGTGCCTTGGTGTTGGGCTATGGAGTCACTTGTTAAGCCGGAAAACATGAAAAGGAAATAAAACAAGAAAACATGAAAATATTTACAAACAGAGGAGTCGTTTAAGGCTCAAATAAAACACTTTTTTAGAAAATGCCCATTCACTGGGCTGTTGAAAACCTCTTCACCCTCCAGATCCTGCAACCCATATGTGTTGTTGGAGAAAATCTCAGAGATTTTAAAGGGGCCGATCCATAGGGCATCGAACTTGTTGTGCTTGCCTTTATCCTGCCTGGGAGCGTCCCACTTAAATACCAAGTCCCCGACCTCGAACTCCTTTTTCGTGACCTTTCTGTCAAAATCCTGCTTGATCTTCTACTGATGACTGTAAGCTGCATCCCTCACTTGTTCTCTGACCTGCTGCACTTCCACTATCTGATGAATCCTTCTGATCATATGATCTGGCTCTCCCTCGTATTCTTGAAGTAACTTCGCCACCGGTAAGGCGAGCTGAGTAGGGAAAACCGCCTCTGCTCCATAGACTAGTTGAAATGGCGAAGTGCCCAGAGACTTCTTCGTTGTGACACGATCGGCCCACAGAGAAAACTTCAACTTAGAATCCCAGGCTCTTTTGTTATCCTCTAACAATCTTTTGATGATCTTTATCAGGCTTTTGTTTGAGGATTCCACTAAACCATTGCCCTGGGGATAGTAGGGGGTGGAGTGAATTAGCGAGATCTGGAACTCCTCACAGAACTTAATTAAAGGTTTAGCTTTGAAAGAAGCAGCATTATCGGTGACAATCCTGCTGGGACAGCCAAATCGGGCTATGATATCCTCCAGGAAGCTGATAATCACTTTGTGTGATGCGCTTCTGGTGGGGACAGCTTCTATCCACTTGGTGAAATAATCGGTCCCAGTCAGGATCCATCTGTGCTGACCACTCGAGGGAGGATGAATTTCTCCAATGAAGTCCAGCCCCCACTATTGAAAAGGTGTCGAAGCTACTATGGGTTTTAATGGCAGCGATTTGAGCTGCTGTCTCCCTGAGAACTTCTGGCATTTGATGCAAGCCCGGATCTCCCTGCAGACATCGGGGAATAAAGTGGGCCAGAAATAACCAGCTCCGATTATTTTGTGAGCCGTGGTTTTCCAGAAATGATGACCTCCACAAAGGTCGTTATGAAAATCAAACATAACCTTCTGGGCCTCCTGTGGGTCCAGGCATCTCAGAAACACCCCTAGAGGATCTCTCCAGTACAAGATTTGGTCAATGAGGCAATACCTGACCGCCTTGAGCTTTAGAGCCCTTGCTTTTCTTTTTCCCATTCCATCGGGGGGCTTCAATTCTTGCAGAAAGTACAAGATATCTTTGTACCAGGAGCATGTTGCTAGAGACAAGGCCTCCTGAAAATTCTTGTTGGATGACTCAGCTTGCTCATTGATGAAGCTAATTCCTAAGACTTTGCAATTAGATTCAGCCAGCAACTTGGCCAAACCTTGCCCCTTAACCAACTTGGTGGGTTTTATCTCTAAATAAAATTCCAACATCTTTGCAATCCATCGACCTCTTTTTCCATCTATGTCAGGCTGTATGAGGATGTCCTTCACGGAAGCTGAAGGAACTTATGCTGTTACTTTTGAATGCAAGACATATATTCTGAAAGCTTTAAGAGATTTCACTAAGGCATAGGCCTGCTTCTCCATGATTTCATACCTTCTCTTGGCGTCTCTTAATGCCCTGCTGAAGAAGGTGATGGGCTGCTCACGCCCTTCCTCATTTTTCTGCAATAAGACCGCCGCCACTGTATCACAGGAAGCAAAAGAAAAAATCAGGAAATCCTTGGAATAATCAGGACTGATTAGCACAGGCGCCTCAGTCAATGCCTTTTTTATTTGGTCAAAAGAGGCCCTGGGCTCAGCGGTCCATTTCACTTTGTTTCCCTTCCTGAGCATGGCCGTGATGTGTTTCACTAGCTCAGCAAAGTTTGAAACAAACCTCCTTAGAAAATTAATTTTCCCCAAAAAGGCCTGAATCTCTTTCTTAGACCTGGGAAGTGAAAGGGTCTGAATTGCTTCTACCCTGCTAGGATCAATCCTCACTCCATCTGCTGATACTATATGGCCTAATAGCTTCCCCTCCTACATAGCAAACAAGGACTTCTTGGGGTTTAAAGATAAGCCATACCTCCGACACTTCAGGAAAACCTTTCTCAAGTGGCAGCAGTGCTCCTCGTCTGACCTGGAAAAGACTGTGATATCATCCAGATAGATTACCACAAACTGGTCCTTCTCCCCGATGAACGCTATGTCCATGGCTTGTTGAAATGTTTCTCCTACATTCATTAGCCCAAATGGCATTTTTGCGTACATGAATGTGCCCCAAGAAGTTGTGAAGGCCGTTTTTTCTCTGTCCTCAGGCATGACCGATATCTGATTATAACTGGAAAACCCGTCGATCATAGATATCCTGGATGCACCAGTTACCCTTTGCAGTATGTGTTCCATCTTAGGCAGGGGGTAATTGTCTTTTTTCGAGCTTCTGTTCAGATTCCTGAAATCGACACAAAGCCTGATTTCTCCGCTTTTCTTTTTTACTGGGACCAAATTGGCCACCCATTCAGAATATCTCAAGGGGACAATAATTTGGGCATCTAACAATTTCTTCACTTCTTTTTCCATGACAGGTAGCAACATGGGGTTTATCTGTCTCAGCTTCTGTCTAAACGGTTTAGCCTCCTCCTTTAGTGGGATCTTGTGCTCAATGACAGATGTGTCATAGGTCTTGAGGTCTTCGTATGTCCAAGCAAACACATCAACAAACTCTTTTAGCAGCTCAGTATATTTGGCCCTCTGTTCTTTGGTCAAACTGCTTGATAATTTGAAAAACCTGGGCTCTTCCTGTGTGCCAATGTTGCACTCGGTTGTCTCGGCATCTTCATTTGAGACCCTGCCCTTTACTGGCACATCATTTCCATCGAACAATCTTTCTAAAGGGACAAGTCCTCTCGGAATATGATTGCTGGGCCGCTGAATGATCTGGTGATTAGCGATCTTTTTTAACAACCCCTCAGGACAAGGGTCACTTTCCAGATCGGGATCCTGGTCAATGTGCAAACCTTTCAATTTTCGGATCATCTTCGAACACCTTCCAATGTTTGACATTGTCCAGTACAGAGGGTCTGTATTTTATCTCAACATCGCTTTTTATCCCAGGCGGCAGAGGAAACCTGAGCAAACTGGTTGAGACAGCTAAAGAATCGGCCAAATCATTTTCTCCCCTCGGAATGAAAGAAATGTTAAAAGCCGAGAAGAAACTATCAATAAGATCCCATACTTCGTTCCGATAATTTCTGAGCCAGGGATTATTGGCCCGATAAGCTTTCTTTACCTGCTGAATAATCAACTCAGCATCCCCGAATATTTCTATCTCTTCAATTCCCATTTCCTTTGCGGCTCTGATACCCAGAACAAGAGCTTCATACTCTGCCATGTTATTGGTGACTTCGAACTCCAGCTTGTATGACAGGGATATGACTTCTTGACAAGGTGATACGAAAACCACTCCAGCGCCAGCTCCTTCACTAGAAGAAGCTCCGTCAAAAAACATCTTCCACAGAGAGGAGCTTTGGGGGGAAATCGGGTGATCAGGGCTGGGGTGTTTTCTGATTTGTAAAGGGCTTTCAGGGGCATCGATAAGCTGTAACAAACTAGACCCCAAGTCAGTGTCAAGTGCAAAGATGGGGTGATTGGTAGGGTCTACTTCATCACTGACAATATAGGCCAGCTGGGCTTCTCTGTATAATCTCCTTTGTTCCCCTCCAAAGACCGGAATGGTGGCATATGTGAGATCCATCTGTAGTGTCCCTCCCAGTTTTTTGATCCACGACCTGGACAACAACATGCCGAATTTGGGGGGAACGTCAGCTACCACAATATCCATGACCACACTTTTCATGGGCAGCTGAAACAGGGAAACCTCCAGGTCTTTGATGACTCCTAGGCACTGCACTCTCCTTGAATCAAAGGAATACAAATCATGATAAGTTCTTGTCACCTCTAGTCCCAATTCTTCCATGACTATCTTTGGCATAAGGTTATGGGAAGCCCCTGAATCCATGAGGCAATTATGCAGCACTTTATCATGTATGTTCAGGGATGTGTAGAAGGGGGGGGATGAGTCATCTTTGTCTTCTACCATGGAGCCTAAGATGATGGCTGGCTTCTCATATTGAAGGTTTACTGATTCAGGGGGAGGCTGGGGAGACTCGGATTGTAGCAGCTTGGAGAGGGATCTTTTAAAATCTTCATTTTTTACTAGCTCTGAGAGGGGGACGGGTATCCTGATTTTTTGAATTTCATGTTCAAAATTAAAGGATGGAATGGGCTTAGGAGATTCCCTTACCTCGGTGACGGGTTCTTTGACTGCTGAAAAAGCACTCTGAGCTCTTTTATCTTTAGTAGCGGCTACTGCAACTTTAGTAGGTCTTTCTGCTATGAGGGGCTGGTATGGGCTGTCAAATTCTCCT
Organism: Picea engelmannii; assembly: GCA_009831015.1. Lineage (NCBI taxonomy): Eukaryota > Viridiplantae > Streptophyta > Pinopsida > Pinales > Pinaceae > Picea > Picea engelmannii. The sequence continues at coordinate 699,016 of ML785885.1, forward strand.
TCTTTGCTTTTCGACCTGAGATTGTATCTGTTAGAGGTGTGGCCGGCCCTTTCTCCTTTACCTAGCTCATGGATTTGAATGTTCATCAGGGATTTCTCATATGCAGACTGAGTCAAATGGGGAAAATGAGGAGCTTCCTCAACACTGTGAATTTCAGGGTCGAACTCGTCTATCTCTTCTCCTTCCTCATGAGTAACCAGGTTATTTTGGAGAGGGGTTTGAATCCTTTGATCCTCTCTGTCCCTTTCCCTTTGTTCCCTTGGGAAGGCCCGTGGTCCATTGTTATTAGGTCTCCTGAAACCTCTATTATCAGTGTTCTGAGGATTTCTGTACATGGGCTTCCTTTCTAACTCCCACCTTTCCATCTTGGCAGCAAGCGATTTTATTGCTCTAGCAGTCTCATTTGTCTGCTGGGGCAGGGGAGGGGAACTGGATGATGAGGCTTCAGGCCTGTTCTTGGACATGTTTCTATCACCTGCACTTATGAGTCGGTTGACAGCCAATATGTTAGATTCTACCTCCACGACAACATCCTGCATGAGGGCCAGCGTAACAGCTCTTCTCTCCCTCAGCAGTAAGCAGAAATCAAGATCAAAAGCGCTGGAGTAAGAGATCATTGAAGAGGCTTCCGAGGGTTTTATCTCAGCAGGGATCCTGTTATACATTTTATTAAATCTCTTGGAAAAGTCGGGAACAAACTCTCCCTCTTTTCTCTTCAACGACCCAAACTCTGTCATATAATACATGAAATCCTTCTTATCTCTCCATTGTCTCAGGAAAACATTATCCAGGGCGTCAATTCCAGCAATAGATCCGGGAGCTAATCCTCTAAACCATTTCCTTACCTCACCATCTAAGCTCTGAACAAAAACCCTCATCCAGACATCTTCATCTCCAATGTTCAGGTTATCAGCATAACTGTAGAAAGCAGCCAGGTGCTCTTCTGCAGTTATGTCCCCTTCCCCGGTGAACTTGGGCATATATTTCAAGTAATCTCCAGTAGGGAAAGGATTCATGGGATTAGGTAGGATCAAGGGAGCATACCTAGCAGCAACTATGGTGTCCATCCTATTCAAAGGGGGATTAGCACCAGCCATAGGAATATTAAGTGTAGGAGAACTCGGAGGAGAAGGAGTTCGTGAAGGGGATACCGAGAAAGAGTCCCGAAGTGGACTGGGAAACAAAAGTGGGTTCACGGAGAAAGATAATGAGCTCAAGTCAGCAGATGCTCCTTCTTGCGCAGGAGTGGGGAAAACTTCTGTGGTCCTAGGTCTACGCCAAGGTACAACTTCAGAGGAGAGGGGAGTGACAAGGATTTCTCCCTCCAATCCCATACTAGCAGGGGAAAACTCAGCAGGAACACTCCCGGAATTCAGGAAACGGGAAGCTTCAGAAGACCATCTGCCAAGAAACTGAGGTGGAGAGAATGGAGCTACTACAAAAGGAGACTGCGGATTACCTAGTTCGGTGGAAGCTTCTCCTTCTGAGGCCTTTCCTTTCCCGCGAACTACCTTCTGATCAGCTCCGGGTGTAGCTAGAGGAAACTGAGGATTGGACCGCGTGTGCCTGCCTCTAAAAGCCACAGTGGATGCAACAAGTTCGCCACAACGGAGTCGTCACAATGGAGTCGCCAGGTGCACAACAACAATCTTGATAATTCTGATATCTGATGCACCTTCAGAATCATTTGATCGTTGTCGTTCAAACTCGGGGAAAATTTTCAACTTCGTCCCCGACAACGGTGCCAGAAATGTTGGCGACGTAAGTCACTCCTGGATTGATAACAGGAGCAGAGCCCGACGCCCATCAATTTTATGTCACAGTTGTTCATAGATGGGTGATCGAATGGAAGGAAACTCAAAACAATAGCGTTCCAACTCTAAAACCAGGCCAGGTATGCATGAGCAAGTGAGGTCTTGCGTAAATTTCAGAGAGTGAGTTGTAGTAAAGGGTGAACATGCGGAAGACTTATATGAGAAGAGCACAAAGGTCTGTTATAAACAACAGGTTCCTAACAGGTTGTAGAAGAAGGCATCTAAACACAAGATCGTCTTGCACTCAAACACAAAAAACTAGAGAATACAATAATGCCATGATAAATCATTTATCATAACAAAAATGCAACAATTCGCACGACTCAGTCAATCACGAACTCTCATGAGACGAAAATAAGATGGAATAAGAAGAGTTGTCTGTCATAAAACAAGAAATCTCATATATAGATACATAAGCTGAAAACTAGAGTAGTTGTTAAAACATTACAGTCGGGAGCTCTTGCTCAACCATCGATACTTCAAAAATGGCAAAATTGCCTACATATACTCCTGAGTCCATTTCACCCAGAAGAGGCATCTCCTCAATCAAATCTGTCTTCTGTTCCCCTGTCATATGCCGCTTTAATTTGGTAGGGCTCACACTAGGAGTTAGTTGAGCCCCCTTGAATGCTGACTTGGCGTGTGCAGGTTCTTCTAGCTAGTCGAGGACATAGACATGGCCTCTGTGGGAAAACCAATACACAGGACCTTCTCGGGCAGACGGCCTGCCAGAACCTCCATTCCCTCACTTAATGAATGAGTGGAAGTCTCAACCACCCGCACCTACCGTCATTTACTCCAGGCGAGAACAGTGAGGAGGTCGGATCCGATGGCACCTGGAGGTTGCGATGATCTTCTCTGCAACTGAACTCGGCGCCTTCGACCTTCTTTATGCAGCTCCTTCTTTTCCTCAAGTGACCATGGGCAGTGACCATATGATTTCGACGCTCGTGAATATGCAAGGAATAACCTTCGCTGATTGGAATTGCGATGAGCGATATGTCGAGAAGGTCTAATCTGGCGCCACGCGTCCTCCCGAGATCTGACGGCTTAGGACTTACCCGATACCTTTGTGGACCCGGGTCCGGGACCCTCCCGTCACCTCGTGCATCGTAACACAACAGAGTTTCTTTTTGCACCTTGGAGTCGCGACGGGCGAAACTCCGAGACAACTTAACTCGTTGCCAGGTGTCCCCTTTGGATGAACGACTGAAAATGCTTTGTGGATGGTGCGGGCCCCAGCTCCTATGCTTTCGGTGCTTCACATATCACGGCTGGGAGGAGGATGATCCTTATGTCTTGAAGTCGCGATGGGTGAAAAATGCGGGGAGCCTAATCGTGCACCACGCGTCCTTCTAGACAGATGACTGAGATATTCTTGGCAATACTGTGGGCCCGGGCTCTAGATACCTTCGGCACTTCGCGACTCGCGGCTGGGAGGAGCTAGTCCTTCTGTTTCAAAGTTGCGAGGGGTGAGGAGGCGATGAAACCCGATTGTGCGCCACGTACTCTCTTTGATGAACGCTTGAGATCCTTTTGGTGATATATAGGTGCTATCCATTGCGCTAATCCTGGCGCAACTCTGCCAACCGTGATTACTCATCGATCATTGATATGCTCTATACATGGATCCTGGCCGTTGTCGACATACTTTGCCTGCTCGCTTGATTGGAAGCCGAGAAAACGAGATTCTCCCATGCTACGCTTGGGTGCTTCTCGTGAAACTTGCAGACCCGAATGCTCTCGATCCCAAGACAAGAATTATCGCTAACATACCCAACTTTCTATACTCGGACCTCATCGGGGACATGCACTGAAAAAATGATCAAGAACAACATGCTCTGATACCACTGATCCAGATTATTTTCGGCACGAAATGAGAGCGGAGATATAATAAATAAATGCACAAAGATGTCAAGGATATCAAATAATATAATAGAAATGTATAAGATATGCAACCATAAACACAAAGATACAGTAATACACGATTTCTATTAATGAAAGAAATGTACAGAGACTGTAAAAATACAGAGTGAAAGACTCGCTAGAATGGTGGTTGCTTATCTGTGAGAAGAGATGTGACAGCTACTCGCATTCGAAAGAATATGATAATTAAAATGAGGATCCAAAGGCGTTTTTAATATAATTAAAATCCAAAACCCTAACCTCGGAAGATGAAAAACCAACAATTTTGTGGACCCCGTTTTGGGTAGTTTGGTGTATCATCTTCCCGGGGGTGTAACTTTGGCATACGATCTCCGTTTGGGGCGCATGATAGCTCGTTGGAAATGTATTGTCGAGGAGATTCATTTAGGGGGCTCAATTATGCCATAAAATATCATTAAGGATCTCGATCCCGAAAAATCGTCATTTAGGCCCTCAAAATGGCCCTGAAAGTTAAAATTGCCAAAAATAGTAAATTGCCAAAATTGCCAGGAAACTGTTTTGAGACAGTTGGAAAAGGTGGATGGCCACCAATATTCACCTTGATCACCCTTATTCCTCCCATTCTTGGTGAGTATATATGTCTAATAAAGTTTTATATGAGCTACATGGGAGGATACCAATTTTTCAGGATCATGCCTTCTAAACCTTTCATCTACAAAATTATACTCAAGAGGTGCTTTGGCTTCTGATTTTGCAAAAGGTAAAATTGTTTATCCCATACAATCCTATATACAATGGATAAGTTGGAAAAAATTTATTTTGATCCTTTATTAACAAAGCATTGAAACCATGAATAATAGTCTGATAAGTCACCTCTCTGAGAACCAACTTGTGTGGCACAAATGTAGGCAATAAATGAGGACCCTTAGTTACTTCATGGATCCTAAGGTAGGTGCTTTACTCATTCACATACCAATATCCTATCATTATTATAACTTACATGACTTCCTTACATAATCTTGGTGTTGGTTTTCATAATATCAATTCATATAACGGGGTGAAGAAGTCGTCCCAAATTTTGGCATACTATTTCATTTATATGTGTTCCCATAGATCTTGGCAGTTTACTTATATTGGAATTTTTTATATGATCCAAGATTATCTTATCCCTAGGAAAGGATTATTAACACATACGATATCCAAAAGGTATGAACACATGAACAATTGAGAATGAGAACTAGGATATAGGATCTTGAAATCTAACTCGGGCCATTCCTGCATCATAGTGTGAGAAAGAATAACAACCCAATTGAATTTTGATCTCTTCTTTACAATAGTGTACATAATAAGCACTCAACCTTACTTGAAGTGGGTCACATCCTTCTCTAAATAAATTGTTCAATAGGAACACAATGCAAATGTAAGTTGTCTTAAGTTAACAAAGGGATAAATTCTAGTACTTTTGGAATTAAATTGTTTACCTTTGATCCCCCATTTACTCATTAATTTTTGATAATATTCAACCTACCAAACTCTTCCATCCAATCTATGGTCATAGATACTTCTGGATTTGAAAATGTATGATACATCTCCAAATTTCCAGGCTGGAAAGATGTAATGCACCTACCCTGATCATTGAAAACTTTTTATTTTCCAAATTAACATGACCATTGGTCGATTTAATCATCTCTTCACATGGCAAGACAATAGGTCTTGTAGCCACATTATGCAGGTGTGACCTTCAAATGTTGGAGTACACATTAGTATCATTTTTCTCCTCATCGGTTGTATCAATTAGTATGGTTAGAGGGGGATACCTCTCTTCTCTAAAAAATTGAAAAAGGTCACCTTATTAAGGGTACATAGATCTAGTTTGGGTGTCAAACACAATCAAAGTTAAAATAGAATCCCATCCCTATTTTGATCATATCCTTTATTAATGGTTTAACATATTTTAGGATCTAAGTAATTGAATGCAAAATTTCAATGTTAGGAACTATGTCCAAATCAAGGTTTGATATGAAATTGGCGTAAAAAACTAATCTTAAAGCTTTGGATGTTGATTTGTAGGGGATATCCTTCAAAATTAAAACTATTGTGGTGTGAAGTCTATGGGATTACACTTTCAAATTGAGATCGAATGACTTAACATAATAGGAAAACAACTTAACATCCATGATTAGGGAAAATAAATAAAGATTTAATTAAAAAAACATCAGTTGAATCACTATATACCTTCTCAACTGTACACATTTGGAATGGAAAGGCAGTGACCTCAAATGCAAAATAATGTATAGAAAATACTGCTAGTATGTCTATCTATCAAATGCAATGAATATTTCAGTTAAATACATAGATTATGTATGATTTCTAAGATTGTTGAAGGTGTTCAAACACTAGGTGAACGCTAGCAAGTTTTGACTCCAGCATCAACTTTGGATTTGATACTCATCCACAACAATATCGATGTTAATTATGGATTCATTAGAATGAGCTGTGATATAAGTAGAACATGGAGGATGAACTTATAGAATTTAATTTAATATTTGGGAAAGGGCATTCAAAAACATAAAAGATTTGATATATTCAAATAACCATGTTGACATTAATTTTGGCATACACAACAGGCCCAAGGCATGTTGTGTTTGCCAATTGGCATGCTGTATTTTCCAATTGGAATACACAATAGGCCTAATGGGTTGATGTGTATGCCAATTGGGCCTGATGTGTATGCCACTTGGCATACACAACATCCCAATGGATGTTGTGCATGTGTACATCGAGAGGACATGCCTGCTCGGAAAATTGGAAAATTAACTTCTGATCAAAATTGATGTCACCTGCAAAATATTTAAGGTCAGTTGTGGTGTAGGGTAATGGCTAGTCTAGGAGGGTCTTGAAATTATAGGAGTATGAATGAATACTTTTAAAAAAAAATGAAAATACCAAGTAAGAAACAAAGAAATGGCCAAACACATTTTTTTGAGTTTTACCTATAGTTGATTGGCACACAAAATATCCAACACTTAACAAAGATGGAGGAAATGGTCACCTTAGGTATTTCCAAACATCAAGATATCATCTAGATAAATAATGCAAAAATGTCCAAGGTGTAGGAAGAATAGGTCATTAATGAGTCTCATAAAAGTGGAAGGGGCATTGGTGATACCAAATTGCATAACCAAATCACTGATAAGGCATGGATTTGGTCTTAAATGTTGTCTTACACACATCATTTTCCATCATTCTAACCTAATGGTATCCTAAAGTTACACCCATATTTTAAAAATAAAAATAGCCCTACAAATGGTCTAGCAAATCCTTGATAAGATGAAATGGGTATCTGTTCTTGAAATTCACCTTACTGAGAAATATATAGTTAGTGACTTGGTAGCATTCATGGGTTTCTTTATTAGGGATAATAAATGCAAATCATCCATATGGTGAGGGTCTAGGGAAAGTTTTCCTCCTTGAAATAATATTTGTATTTTTTTTGTCAATCGTATTTTTCTTTGTAGGGGTAACATGATAGGGTTGGGTATTCAGAAGAGGGGCACCTAGCAAAAGGTCCATGGTATGCTCGATATGTCATTGAGATGGTAAAGTGGTTGGTTTAATAAAAACATCCTAATATTTAGAGAGGAGGAATTCTAATGATGTGGGGGGTGAAGAGGTTTAATCAGGCTTAGCTTCATAGATAATACATATATGTAAACATTTATAAAAGGAGGCTTGAAGTACATCATTGCAAGATGTAGTTTCTAGATGGGAAGTTATGTATTACTGGAAATGTAAGTGTTGACCATTATTAGTGAGTGTGTTGGTGTGAGAAGCATATGCAGTAGATAACTCCTATTGGTAAGATATCCCTAGCAGTAGGTCAATGCAATCTAATAGAGTAATATCACATATAAGTGTCTTGAAAATGAGGGCTAGTGGTGAAGGTGATATTACATTTCTAGGTCACAAACATGGTTTGAGTGCTCTCATTCACCCAACCAAGACATTATGGTTGTGGGTTGGGAGTTGCTAGAAAATACAATGATTTGACAAGGGTTGTAGAGACTAGATTCTTTTGGTTACTGTTTTACATGATGAGTGTAAACCCATGTTTCCCCTAGTTTGTAAATATAGCTATAACTTGCCGAAAGACTGTGGCAGACTAAATATGTGTGAATGTTGGATTTGATGAACCTTTGTTAAAAAAAGGTAATGTATGCATTTTCTATTATTAATTGAAATGGATAGTGCTGCATAACTGTTTAAAGGGGGGTTTGCCAAGATAGACCATGATGCTATGAGAGAGATTGCGTGGGGAACCATAAATGGTTGAGATGACCCCCACCAAATCAGTACTTTACTGGATTTAATTGCTTAGACCTAGAATAGTCCTCTGACCCAGAAATGAATTACCAGTTAGGCTGGTAGTTGGAAAATTCCTCCTCAAGAGTTACTGAGGAGATGGGGCAGAGTACCCATATGCAAGGGATTCCAGACCTGACCATGAGATAGGGATTCAAACCCATGCACCCTTGATGAGGAAGGCAAGAAAAGAGGTAATTTGTGGGCAGAGGCAGATCTGAGAAAAAACGGAGTCGAGTGAAAAACCTCCATAAGAGAAAAGAGTGCTTCCAGGTCTTGGGTTCAAGGGAGAACTGAGAAACAAGATCGTTCTGGGTGCAAGAAGCTACTGGAAACATTTTCATTCCAAGATGATAAACAAGGATGACAAGTGACTGTGGAAGTACCCGTGCATACCTCCATGCTTGGTACAAAGAAAACTAGTTGCCAAGATCTTGTGGGAGGAGGAGAGTAACCTCTGTCCCTGACTATTGTGGAGTAAGAAGAAAGAGTCTCTCTTAGAGCATCATGGTATAGCTAGGGGGTGGCCAATGGTAAATCTGTTCAAGAGTGGTTATGCCTATAGTTGGGTGGAAACAAGCACCCCTTTCAGCAGTCACTTCACGATCTCTTGTCTCTAATAAGTATTTTCATACTCTGTGTATTGAAATAGATATGATGATTGAATATGTATATGTCTAAGACTATGTTTTGTATTGAATGATTAAGGTAGAAATGCGTATTTTCCCTCTATGAACCTATTCTTTTGAATGGTCTTTTTTTTACCTCAGCTTAACAACTAGAGGTCTATGGGACATGAGTCTGCAAGATATTCGGGGTAGGATTAGCTGGAATTCTTAAGTCCTTCTGACCTCTCGAATCTACCTTTGTGGAATACCAAGTTCAAACTCGGTGGAAGGAGGGCACTTCCTTCAGACCCTTCACCTGTGTGACCGAGGGATCATGTCCATGTCCTTAACCAATTCATGGATAAAATATTAGAGTGTAGCCCACGAGAATTTTTGGAGGACCCATATGACCAAGGTCTGGAAACCCTGCACTAGGCCCGAAAGGAGCTAAGCCTTTCTAGCTTCAAAACTTTGGGAGTTTGAAGCTACGGAGGGTTACGACCTTACCATTTTCAAACCAGCTGAAGGAAACTTGATGTTACAGTTACCCATGAGGCTGACTGATGTCTAGTAGTTTCCCTAACTATGGCAGATATACTTGCCCTGCCATTAAACCCTGACCCATATACCAATCATGAATTAATGCAAGACGCATATCCGAGGGTGTCTGGGAGTCCCCTTATCCATTGGATCTATGCTGAGGTGAGTCTGGCGTTGAATACTTCAAGAGAAATGATATGTTATAGAACCAAATTCCCTAAATGCCAGAGGTACAAATTGACATAAGTCGTGGATCTGAGGATTCCATTAAGAAACCCTCTTAACCATCTGATCAACCAGTGGAGGGACATGAGTATGGTACTTTGGAGAAATCCTACTTCAGGAGAGAGGAGTGGACATAATTCTGAAACCCGGAAGGCCGTAGGTGCAAAGTAACAAGGACTGTCGATCTAGAGACCCTTCGAGATATCCCATGACCATTAGATATAGACCGTGGTAAGCCCAACATTGACCACTCTAGGAGAAAGGAGGAAGTCACACCACGGATCCCCTGAATGCCAAAGTTACGAAGTAATGGAGGCCATAGATCCAGGGGTTACGTGGACACACCTTGACCATGAGATTGAAAGTCTTGGAAGGCTATCAGTCCGGGGTGACGTGGACCCATGTTTGACATGCCACGTGTCACCTGGATTTGTATATTTCATAGACCCTATGTGCCCATTAAAATGTGACATGTTTCACCCACTTTAGGGGCCACATGTCATCTCTGCCTTGCCGTGTGTCACCCTAGGTACTTACTCTCTTGGTCCATTTGGTGGGTGGAGTACTTGGGACCCACCTGTCCTTGCCTTCGCATCTAGTATGTCACCACATGCGAGGGTGGACCCTTCGGGAGTCTGAGACTTCAAGACTTCAGAGGTTTTGGATGAAATGTCGAGGATGAGCTGAAAGGTCTGAAGGTTGAAGCCACGTGGTGAGATTTTGGGCTCCTTCGAGAGTTTATAAATTAGAGACTCTGGAGGACATGCGTGCATAAAGGAAAAAGGGGCTTTCAACATTGAAGCATCGAATGCCAAACTCCCCTCTAGATTAGGTGTTAAATGAGGACCATGTCTTACTGTTGGATTGGATGGTGGATGGATTTCCCCCATGGATGTAGGAAATTGGGGATGGTATGAATGAGATGGACCCACGTGGCCCATGACTGATAATGCTCAAATAACTTTGGGAGACCACAACTTGCAATCCAGAGCTTGGTTTTGAGTTTGGGAGAAGTCGTTAGAAAGCTACGGTTGAGTAGAAGAGGATGGATGCATTAGAGAGATGATTTGATATGATTAAAATAAGTGAAATTGTGATGCCCCATCCCTAGAAAGGGTACTTAGGGGTCGGTCTGCTACAAAATTGGTATAAGAGGAGGAAACAACACTTGGCCTGCTTGGGCTCATGAACGAGTCGCTTAAAAATCTTACTAGAGAAATTTTAGGGGTGACCCCCTATGTTATCCCATTCCTAAGAGGATTAGTTAAACCTCTATTGAAGAAAGGATTGAAACTTTCTATTGTTGTATATGTTTTGAAAAATCTAAACTGTGTGTTCTTCATAAACTAGTATATCATTAACTAACATAAAATGTTTTATCAACACTCAAATAGTCAATGGACCACAGGAAAACTACAACATAATGGATGGTGACACACCATGAATTAGGGGAAAGCTCCCACAATAGAGAGGAAGAATCTAATGAAAGGAGGGCGATGGAAACCCCTTTAGATTTGGCTGAAAGTTTAAGAAGCCTCATGGTGGAATTACAGAGTTGTAAGGTTGACAATGGAAGGATGATAAAAGAGCAGGAAAAACAAACTGAAATTAAAGTAGTCTTACTGCAAATCTTATCAGATATACAAAGGCAGTTGCAACATGGACTAGCAACCGGTTCTGTGGATAAACATCATACTAAGAAAACCCAAAGTCCACCTGAGATACAAAAGCATGGCCCTGAAAGTGGCCACACAAGGAGAATCACCTCAAAGAAGGCCCAACATGGAGCCAAGAGACACTCATTGGAAGAATCATCTGGTGAGGAAATTGACAACTCCAAGGAATATTCTAGTAACAAAACTAGTTCACATTCCCAGAGGAGAGGAAAGAAGAGGAAACATTCCAAGAGTCATGACCCTAAAGAGGTCAAGAAAGAAAAACCACCCACTTTCGATGGAGAAATTAAGAAAGGGGAAGAAAAAGAAGTTTGGATGCTTGGCTTGAAGAAGTACTTTAGATTCCATGACTACTTTGAAAATTTAAAGGTTCGTATAGCCATCTTTAACCTGAATGGAAAGGCCTCCATTTGGTTGGAGGACCTTAGGAATATGAAAGGAATCCATGAGAAGGACTTGTCATGGCAACAATTTGATAAATACTTCAAGAAGAAGTACATGTCAGAGAAATTCTTTGATGGGAAGACCAAGGATTTCTATGAACTCAAGTTGGGACAACTCACAATAGATGAATATATCAACAAATTCCTTGAGCTGATAAGGTATGTGCCCTACAAAAAGGTCGAAAAGGTAAATATGCAATGATGTGGACTACCTTAGTTCTTCCATAACATAATTGAATTTGTTGAGCCACATACCCTAGATGACACTATCTAGAAAGCAAGGCATTTCTATGAGAAATTCAAGAATAAGACAGAGCCCCATGAGGACTGGAAGAAGAAAAGTAGTTTGGGATTTGAGAAGAAAGGGTTTAAACCCTCAAGATTTAAGAACTATGGGAAATGTTCTAAGATGATCCTTCCTACTAAAAGTGTATATTGACAAAATTTCCCCTCTTAGAGTGGAAATAAACCCTTTGGAGCAGCCTCAGGTAAGATTGATAACACAAAGAGAGAACCCTTGAAATGTTGGGGTTGTGGAGAAGAACATATGATGAGGGACTTCCCATATAGGAAGCAGAACAATAGGAGGGTCTACAACGTCCAAGAGGCTACCATAGTCAACGATGTGGCTAGGATCATGCCACAAATTTATGTAGCCTTGGAGAATAGACAAGTTGACCACCAAGATTCATTGGTGGATATGGAAGGTATGATTTCCAACCATCTAGTTTCCATTTTAATTGACCCTGGTTCTAATTTGAGTTATGTTTCCCATCAAACTACTGAGAAATGTAGTTTGCAACAAGTTAAACATGTTAAATCATGGTTGGTACAACTAGCCACTGGAACCAAAAGAAAAGTAACAGAGGTCATACTAGCATGCCAATTCATTATGAATGTATTACCCACCAAAGCAACCCTAAACATGCCCCCTTTAGGATCTTATGACTTGCTGATTGGCATGGACTGGTTGGCTTCCCATAAAACCAAGTTGGACTGTTACAATAAAATTTTGGAGTGTGAAGATGAAGAAGGGAGAAAGGTAACCCGACAAGGGATTCAAAATCCTGTCTGAGTGAGGCAAATATCAACCCTTCAAGTGAAAAAGTATTGCATAAAAGGATGTCCTTTGTATGCAATACAAGTGTTGGACTTTGTTGAGAAGAAAAAACCAAGCCTAGAAGACCATCCCATATTAAGAGAGTATAAATATGTGTTTCTGGAAGAGGTACCGGGTCTACCTCCAAGAAAAGATATTTACTTTTGAATAGAACTTGCACCATGAGTGGTGCCAGTGTCTAGAACACCCTATAGAATGAGTACACCAGAGCTAGTTGAGCTCAAACTACAACTAAAGGGAATGATGGAAAAAGGCTACATTCAGCCTAGTGTGTCTCCATGGGTAGCACCAACCATATTTGTGAAAAATAAGGATGGCACACTTAGGTTGTGCATAGACTATAAGAAACTCAATAAGATGACCATTAAGAATAAGTATCCCTTGCCAAGGATCGATGACTTGTTTGACCAATTAAGAGGTGCTACAATTTTATCCAATATTGACTCGAGGTCTAGATACCATCAGGTCCAAATTAAGGATGAAGACATCCACAAAACATCCTTTAGGACAAGATATGGTCACTATGAATTTGTGGTGGTGCCATTTTGGATAACCGATGCACCAACCACTTTTATTTGCTAAATGAATAATGTACTCAGTAAGTTCTTAGATAGATTTGTATTGGTTTTCATTGATGATACCCTAATATATTTCAAGAATAGGGAAGAGCATGAAGAACATCTCAAGCTAGTGCTTCAAGTACTAAGAGAACATCAGTTCTATGCTAAGTTTAGTAAGTGTGACTTTTTTTAGAAAAAAGTCCATTACTTAGGCCATGTTATTTTTGAAGGAGTGGCAGTTGATATTGACAAGATAAAATCCATTATGGGTTAGCCTACCCCAAAGGATGTATCTGATATCATATCCTTTATGGGGCTAGTAGGATACTATAGGAGGTTCATAAAAGGATTTTCCAAGATTGGTTGCCCAATCACCCCCCTTTAGACAAAGGGAGTTAAATTCATATGGACATCATAATGTGAAGATAGATTCCAAGAGTTGAAATACCTTCTAACCAATGCATCTATGTTGAAGATTGAAGACCCAAACAAGGACTTCCTTGTGTGTACAAATGTCTGCAAGGAAGGATTGAGAGGAGTCCTTATGAAAGAAGGACATGTAATTTTCTATGGATCCAAAAAATTGAATGAACATGAAATCAATTATGTGACCCACGATCTAGAATTGGTGGCCATAGTACATGCTTTAAAAATGTGGAGGCATTACCTCCTAGGTAGGAGATTTGTGCTTATGACAAACCATAGTGGGTTGAGGTACATGTTTGATCAACCAAAACTCAATGCTATACAAGCTAGATGGATGGCTCTCCTTAGTGAGTTTGATTTTGAAATCAAACACATCAAAGGAAAGGAAAATAGGGTGGTTGATGCCCTTAGCTGAAGTATGAAAGTGATTTACTTGGAAGCTGTAAGAACCTATGAAATATACATCAAGGAGAGAGTAAAAAATGCACAAGAAACATATGCATTTTTCAAGACTGTAAAATCATACCTAGAACAAGATCCCACTGGGCTGAAGTATGAAGGTTACCAATTGTTGAATGATGGCCTACTAACTTAGAAAGGTAGGTTGTATATTCCAAATTGTGATGACTTGAAGAGGTTCATTATGGATGAACTACAAAAAAGACCATATGTTGGTTATCCTGGTTATTAGAAGATGATCACAACCACTAGGAAACTATTTTATTGGCCTGAACTAAAAAATGACATAGCTGATTACTTGGCTAAATGTCTAGAATGTCAGCAGGTTAAGGTAGAGCATCAACATCCAGCAGGGTTGTTGCAACCCTTACCGATTCCAGAATGGAAAAGGGAAACCATATCCATGGATTTCATCACAAGGTTACCAAAATAATCCAAACAGAATGACGCCATCATGGTAGTGGTGGACAAACTGAGAAATGATGCTCACTTTATTCCCATCAAGTCAAATTGCAAGGCAACATATATTTCCAGTATTTTCATGAAATAAATATTTAGACTACATGGCATTCCGTAGGAGATCATATCTGACGGAGATACAAAATTTACTTCAAGCTTTTGGAAATCTTTGTTTGTTGGTTTTGAAACTAAATTGCTATTTAGTACAACCTATCACCTTCAAACTGATGGACAGACAGAGAGGGTAAACCAAGTGTTAGAGGACATGTTAAGGATGCATATAATGCATCATCCTAAGAAGTGGTAAGACATTGCAAGACTCCAATCAATCGAGATAACCCAGTAGACACAATTACAATTGGGATAGATATGCTGAAAGAAATGGAACAAGAAGCAGTTCAGATAAAACAAAATATGAAAATAGCTCAGGATAGACAGAAAATCTATGCAGACATAAAAATGACTCCTAGAGAGTTCAAAACAAGGCATCATGTGTATCTCAGAGTTAGACCAAGGAAAAGATCCTTGAGAATGGGAGCTTGTGCCAAGATGGCACCTCGGTATTATGGACCCTTTGAAATTTTGGATAGAGTGGGACCTGTAGAATATAGATTAGCACTTCCTCCCACAGTGAAGGCACATAATTTTTTCCATATTTCGTTATTGAAGAAATATCTACATGATTCTAATCATATAATTGACCGATCTATGATTTAGGTGGAACCAGAGGGATAATTCTTGTCATAACCACAATGCATAATAGACAAGAAGGAAATCCCACTCAGGAACAAAACCATTGCACAGGTCAAGGAGCAATGGAAACACTTTGGTCCAGATGAAGCTACATGGGAAATGGAGGATGCCATGAAACATGCATACCCATTTTTGTTTACTTCTGTACATAAAAATCACAATGACAGTTAGAATATAGAGGACGATATTCCTTTAAGGGGGAGGGGATTGTAATACCCATGTTTCCCCCAATTTGTAAATATAACTATAACTTTCCTAAAGACCGTGGCAGACTAAATATGTGTGAATGTTGGATTTGATGAACCTTTGTTAAAAAACGGTGATGTATGTATTTTTTGTTATTAATTGAAATGGATAGTGTTGCATAAATGTTGAAAGGGGGGTTTTCCAAGATAAAGCATGATTCTATGAGAGAGATGGCGTGGGGAACCATAAATGGTTGAGATGACCCCCACCAAACCAATACCTTACTGGATTTAATTTCTTAGACCTAGAATAGTCCTCTGACCCAGAAATGAATTACCAGTCAGGATGGTAGTTGGAAAAGTCCTCTGCAAGAGTTAATGAGGAGATGGGGCATAGTAACCATTTGCAAGGGATTATAGACATGGACAAGAGATGGGGATTCAAACCCATGCACCCTTGCTGAGGAAGGAAAGAAAAGAGGTAATTCGTGGGTAGAGGTAGATCTATGAAAAATAGAGTCGAGAGAAAAACCTCCAGAAGAGAAAAGAGTGCTTGCATCTCTCTGGTTTTAGGGAGAACTGAGAAACAAGCTCGTTCTGGGTGCAAGAAGTTGTTGTCAATGTTTACAGTCCAAGATTATAAACGGGGCTGGTGAGTGATAGTGGAAGTACTCATGCAGACCTCCTTGCTTGGTATAGAAAAAATTGGTTGCCAAGATCCCATGGGAGGAGGAGAGTAACCTTCATCCCTGACTATCATAGATCAAGGAGAAATAATCTCTCTCAAATCAATCATGGTCTAGCTAGGGGGTGGCCAATGGTAAATCTGTTCAGGAGTGGTTATGTGTACGGTTGGGTGGAAACATGCACCCCTTTCAGCAGTCACTTCATGATCTCTGGTTTCTGATAAGTATTTTCATACTCTGTGTACTAGAATGGAAATGATGATTGAATATGTATATGTCTATGACTAAGTTATGTATTGAATGATTAAGGCAGAAATGTGTATTGTCCCTCTGTGAACCTATTATTTTGAATGGTCTTTTGTTTACCTCATCTTAGCAGCTAGAGGGTTATGGGTGTTGGCATGTTTTTAGACAGAGACAGAGTATGCATGTTTGTCATTGATGGCGCATGTTTGTCACTGATGGTGAAGATCAACACGATCAGATGGCGAAGATCAACATGATCAGTATCATAGCGATAATGGCAAGATCAACAGTGTAAGATCAGAAGGAGGAAAACAATCAAAGCACGACAAAGGTTTCATTTCAGAGTTTCGCAGATCGGGAAATCCAAAGGAAAGAGGTTCAAACTCACGATATGCGACATCGCGATAAGATCTTGATCATTGATTCAAGAAGGACACGTGGTGAAATCGCGATATTATCTGGACCGTTGGTTCCATAGGACACATGGCAAAAGATCATCATTTCGCTGACTGGAACGTCAAAGGAGTGAAGTGCTTGTTTGATTGGTGAGTGGTCATATTTCAAGGTCACATCGTCGAAGGCCTAAGGGAAGGAGCTAATTGCTAAGTTCCATCTCGATGTTCGCAACTTGGAGTATTGAGACTCTTCATCACAGGAATCGTGATATGCAAGATAGCGATGAGATCTGGACCATCGTATCATTGGAGATCTTGACCGTTGATTAGGCTCGATGAAGTTTATAAGTTCGCAAAATATGAAGTGCCTTTTGGCGCAGCCTGTGGTCACCGCCGGTGGTCACGTGAGGGGAAGAAGCTAGCGGTGCTAAGCTCCATCTTGGAGTCTCGACGATCATGACTTGGAGTGTCGAGATCCTTTATCATAGGAATGCTGAGATGCGAGATCACGAAATTCAAATTCTGTTTAGTGCTCGGTCACAGCTAGTGGGCATATGAGATAAACGCAAAACCTTGCCGATTTAATCCAACGGTGCATGTGAATTTGAATATGATCGGAGGGCTATTGTTGCACTTCACAGTTAATTAATCAGTTACAATTCAGTTAGCAAAACGGATTCATGATTCTTGATCGATTGGCGATTCAGTGGCTAAGGCATTTTTGCCCAAGAAGATTCGAGGTGTAACTGATGAGGCGTATGTGAATAAAAGGAGACATGAAGTGACTGTGTAAGGTTGTCTGTTCTAATCAGAAAAATGTGATGAACGGTAAGAAGATTAAAATCAAAGGTTGCAAAGCTTGAGATAAAACTCATATATGAGTAACAGTTGCTGAACAGGCAGAAGCAAGAGTAGAATAGCAGAATAGCATGAAGCAGAGCAGAATTGCAGAACAATTTTTGAAGCAGAGAAGAATTGCAGAAGAGAAAAGAAGGGGTAAGAATTGAGACACCTGTATTGTTTTTTTTTCAATCACTTATTCATAACCAGGGAGGTAGGGTGGTGCTAGGGAGGACTGTGGTCCTATGATATTCGAGTTGGTGCTTGAATATTGGGAGTTGTAGCTTCCATCTAGTTGTGGCTAGAAAAACAGGGTGGCAGGGTGGTGCTTGGGAAAACACAGAGTTTTCTATATGCAAGTTGGTGCTTGTATAAGTGGAAGTATGTAATTCCATCCAGTCGGTGACGGAACACTCAGGGAGTTGGTGCTTCCTTCTAGTGGGTGCTAGAGAAACTAGAGAGTTGGTGCTCTCAAACAAGTTGGAGCTTGTAAAACAGAGGTAGTAGCCTTACTTTGAGTTGGTGCTCAAACATAGATGATGTACAGAACTTAAAAGACCACCTATCATTTCGAAGAAGAAGAGGTTTTCTCCCTTTATGGGTTTCCTCGTGAAAATATGTCTCTGTGTATATCTTATGTGTGATTGATGCTCATTATTTATGGTGTTCATATGTTGTATAATATTGATGGTCACTTGATGAAAGATTAAAAATGGTTTAATAGACTTAATATTGTTTAAGCACAGTAACAACTGATTCACCCCCCCCCCTCTCAGTTGTCTTAGTAATTTCAACAATGGGATGTAATTCTGCAAGAGAGTCGGAGTAGGATTAACTGGAATGCTTAAGTCCCGTCGACCTCTTGAATCTACCTTCGTGGGAATACCAAGTTCAAACTCGGTGGAAGGAAGGAACCTCCTTCAGACCCTTCACCTATGTGACCGAGCGCTCATTTCCATGTCCTTAACCAATTCACGGCTAAGAGATAGTGTGTATCCCACAATAATATTCAGAGGACCCATATGACCAAGGTCTAGGAACCCTGTGCTAGGCCCGAAAGGAAATAAGCTTTTTTGGCTTCGGAACTCTGGGAGTTCAGAGCTCCAGAGTGTTACGACCTTACCATTTGCAAACCCGTCGAAGGAAACTGGATGTTACAGTTATCCATCAGGATGAATGACGTCTGGTGGTTTCCCCAATCGTGGCAGATAGACCTACCCCACCGTTAAACCCTGACCCATCTACCGATCGTGAAGTAATGTGAGCTGCAGATTCAAGGGTTTTTGGGAGTCCCCTTAGCCATTGGATCTATGCTGAGGTGAGTCTAGCGTTCACTACTTCAAGAGAACTGAGATGTTATAGCACAAAATTCCCCGAATGTTAGAGTTACGAATTGACATAAGCCTTAGATTTGGGGAGTTCGTTAAGAAACCCTCTTAACTGTCCAATCAACTAGTGGAGGGAATCGAGTACGGTACTTCGGTGAAATCCTACTTCGGGAGAGTAGAGAGGCCATAACATTGAAACCCCGAAGGCCAGAGTTGCGAAGTAACGAGGACCGTAGTTCTAGGGACCCTTCGGGATCTCCCATGACTGTTATATCTAAACCATGGTCAGCTCGACGCTAACCACTCCAAGAGAAAGGAGGAAGTCACACCACAGATCCCCTGAATGCTGAAGTTATGAAGTAACAGAGGTCGTAGATCTAGGGGTTACGTGGACACACCTTTACCGTGAGATCGAAGGGCTTGGAAGGCTATCAGTCTGGGGTGACATGGCACATTGACGTCACCCATGGTGACATGGACCCACGTTTGACATGCCACGTGTCACCTGGATTCGTACGTTATGCAGACCCTATGTGCCCATTAAAACGTGACATGTGTCACCCACTGTAGGGGCCACGTGTCCTCTCTGCCTTATCACGTTTCACTTCCGATACTTACTTGCTTGGTCCATTTGGCAGCTAGAGTACTCAAGACCCACCTGTCCTTGCCTCTGCATCTAGCATCTCACCACATGTGAGGGTGGACCCTTCAGGAGTCCGAGAATTAGAGACTTAGGAGGTTTGCGATGTAGTGTTGAGGATGAGATCAAAGGCCCAAAGTTCGGAGCCACGTGGAGATATTTCAAGCTCCTTCGAGAGTTATGGAATTCGAGACTCCGAAGGACATGCATGTAGAAAGGAAAAAGGGGCATTCAATGTTGAACGCCGAACTCCCCTCTAGCTTAGGTGTCAAATGAGGACCATGTCCCGCCATTGGATTAGACGATGGATGGACTTCCCCCATGGATGTATGAACTTGGGGATGATATGAATGAGAAGGACCCATGTGGGAGCCACATGGCCCATGACTGATAATGCTTGAAGAACTTCGGGAGACCACAAATTGCAATCCAGAGCTCAATTTTGAGTCTGTGAGCAGTCATTAGAAAGCTACGGTTGAGTAGAATTGGATGGATACCTCAGAGACATGATTTGAAACAATTAAAATAAGAGAAATTTTATGCCCCATCCCTAGAAAGGGTACTTAGGGGTTGGGTGTGTTACAATGAGCTTAGTGAGATGATATTTAATATGGAAATTCTAAGTAAAGAGCATGGGATAGGTGGGAGAGGCTAGATGTGTCGTGAAAAAAATGTTTGGATTATATTTAGTAAGGTTTTCCACTTTGATTAAAATATCTAGGGGGAAATGTTGTGTGTTAGGGTTTGAGAATGAGGCCTTGGTAGAGTGGGGGCACTGCAAAGCATGAAAATATATTATGCTATGAGAATATGACTTATGGAATGTGTAATATTGACTAGTGGGGGGTGGGAATATGGTAACCATAAGAGAAGGTGTATCCATAGGAGAGGTATTTTTTGGAGGGGTTAACTAAGATGTATAATGAAAGGTCACTGATCATTTCCCTAGCTTCTTTTCGGTAGCTAGTGCATGTAAAAAATATAATGAAAGAGTACAGCTATGCAACAAAGAAACTTCATGACAAAGAGAAGGAAATAAACTAAAATTCAATGTAATTATCAGTACCAATTCTATATCTAAAATGGATATTTTCACCCAAAGTTTGCAAAATATTTCAATATATTGTTGAACTCGCTTTGTGGAAAGTTGACGGATTTGAATATAGCATGCCCACATTCTCTCTACATAGCATGTTGAATAGAAATGCTCTTGGAGTGAGTTGTAGAAATGTTCTCATCTATTACTGTCGTAATACATTGTATGAACCCTCTCCTCATTGAGTTCTATGAAAAGTGATTTTGCATTGCCTCCCATATGTTTGACTTAATCCCACCATTGGGCTTCCAAACCCTACATATGTTAGGATACCAAGGTGGATTTGTATCTTCCTTGGGAAATCCAATAGTAGAAGTATGGAAAGGGATCATGGGAAAAATTAAAGTTAAACTACAGTAATGGGAGTCCAATTGGTTGATCTTGATAGGAAAAATTCTCTTCATAAAACCTATTTTATCAATGTTCAACTATGTTAGCTCCAATATGATTCATGTAGTAGATTGTTAAGGAGATCCAAAAATTCCTATGGAAATGGGTAAAATTAATATGAATAATTTGCACCTAATCAAATGGAATGTAGTCATGGAATCAAGGGACCATGAAAGTATTAGCCTAAAGGATTTTTTCCTCATGAATATTGTGTTGGGAGCCAAGGTAGCCTGGAGGTTAATAACAAAGACCATGGAATGGTGGAAGAAGGTACTTCACAAGAAATGTTTTCAAGGAAGTATAAAAAGATGTGTGGAATATCCCATAGGAAGTGGGAGAGGAGGCTCACCAATATGGAGGATATTCAAAGTTGTAATACCTCTAATCCAATCAAAATGAACCTGGATAGTCGAGAATGACAAATTGATAAATATCTAGAATTGTGGTTGTTGTGTATGCCACTAATTGGGTTGTTGTGTATTCCAATTGGCATAAACAACAATCCAATTGGGTTATTGTGTATGCCAAGTTGGGTTGTTGTGTATGACAATTGGCATACACTGTTGGAAGATTGGTTGTTGTCATTGATGTCAACCCTAGTCATGGGTTTTGGACCAGAATATTGATGAAGTTATTTGGACATGAAGGAAAATGAATTGTTGTCATTGATGTCAACCCTAGTCATGGGTTTTGGACCAGAATATTGATGAAGTTATTTGGACATGAAGGAAAATGAATTGTTGTCATTGATGTCAACCCTAGTCATGGGTTTTGGACCAGAATATTGATGAAGTTATTTGGACATGAAGGAAAATGAAAATGAAGATACAACACCCATGGATGGATAACATACATCATTCTCTTTCTGGTGGTATGTGGCACGTCACGTGGATCCTCATGGTTGAGGAGAAATGAATTTTTGAAGATGACAAAGTGAATTGTACATGTAGGCCCTGAAGATAATTAAAGAAAAGAATTACAAAGTAAGAAAGTGTCAGGTCGGCCCTAATGTTAAAAGGAAGTGACATAAATGGTATAAATAAACATCATTATACATTCATTTGAGATAAGTCGAATTTCAGAGAGAAGAAGAGGTAAAAGAAGGCCGGATTTCAAGGGAGGATGAA